>OZ035881.1:2759485-3033497 GCA_964034835.1 Muscina levida | reverse complement strand
TTACTCGCTCAAACCCACATTTGTTGAAACATCATCGTGACACCAGTATTTGAGAATTTGTTTCGTATTTTATGCGGTAAGATTATTGACGCCATTCAATATGGTTTTATTGGCATGAAATAAGATGGCAGATATTAAATCATTTCAATATACTTGAGGAATATGTAAAAATTTAATGGCACTCAGAGATTTATTATGTTTTAATTATAAATAATTCTTTTTTTAACTATAATTAATTTTAAAATTTCTTGTTACATTTTATTTACAAGGAATATTTATCAATAGAATTTCAACCGAGTTGCATAAATAATATTCTTACTTTTCTAGATTCATAAATAATATGTGCAAACAGTTACGTGATGCACACAACGCCAACTTTATTTGAAGTTATGTTAATAAGAAATTATTTTGAAAACTCATTGAAAATTAAAGTTATAATATGCATCACATTGACAATGGTAATTTTGCCATAACAATAACAAATAGATGTTAAACTTTGTTTAATTCTATCAATTTTCTGTTACTATAACTGTAGTAATTGTAATCAAACAAAGTTGCAACAAAGGAAAACTTTAAATTGTTGGCGAGTTGTTAACTGTTAGTAAATTTCGCTCATGTCTTAGAAACTGTAACAATCATAAATCAACGTTTTAATTAGAAACAATTTATTCAAAAGTTTGACAATGTAATCCGAGAGTAATGATTAGAGCAAACGGAAATATGCAAATGCATGTTTTTTTAGAACCAAATATTACCAAATGGGTAAGGTATTCACAGGTTTTATGGTCCCACAAGTGTTTTGAAACATTTTTGTTAGAGCATATTTTAGCACATTTTGCCCATAAAGTCATATTTCATCGTATTTTGGTTTTAAGAGCAAATTTAAAAAAAAAACATCCTTTTTTGATCGTATTTCATGTTTTTTAGGGCATATTTTTCAAAAAATATCCCTTTAAGCTTATGTTATGTTTTTCACATAAATTTTTCGTTTGTTAAAACAAGGAAGTCTTATCAACTTATTTTTTTGATATATAACGGTCAAGTCTGCAAAATTATTGTAGCAGATCGTAGATGTCAAGTGAAGATGCGTTTAGAAAGCGGCAAACATATTCAACTAAGGCATAGAAGTGAAAATATTTGATAAGCAAACAAAACAATTATTTTTGCCAGAATGTTCCGGTAGACTCTCAAAAGAACATAATCTTCAGGAAAACCCAAACTCTTGTGTCTACTGACATCCCTCTTTACAAAATGAGAAACCAAAATATAAGAACACTATTTGCGGAATAAATTAATTTATATGGATCTCAATAGATGAAACTTTAGATGCCACAGGCAGAAATGTGGAAGACGTTATAACAGCCATATTAAGTTGTGACAAGGAAATTGCATATAGCAGCTTGGAAAGGAGTAATTACTCGACAATTGCTTGACTGTGTGACGACACCATTAAAAATCAATATGTCAACTTCAATAAGAATAATGTTTTGCTGTTTGTGACGGATGCAAAAAGCAAAAGCTATAGTGGCAAAAGCTTTAGTGACATTTTAACGGAAAGTGACGCATGTGACATGCATTGCTCATGGTCTACATCGATTGTGTGAATGTATAAGGAATTTACATGAAAAAGTGAATAAAGCTATTGCTTATATCAAGAAGGTATTTTTGAAAGTTCCATGTAGAGTGGAACTTTTTAAACAAATATTCTAGACCTTGCACTACCACCAAAACATATAACAACACTTTGGGAACATGGCTTGAAGCATATACTACGCCAATAGTTATGAAGACGTTTTTAAGGTCTAAAGTAAAACAAATTTTTGTGTGACATTTATTTTTTTGAGCATATTTTGTAGTTTTAAGAGCATATATTTCTATTTTTAGGGCATTTTTAAAGCGCATAAAGCACGATTGCTGATGACGATATGTTGCAAGATTTCCAGAGGTAGTAGCCAAATGGAAGTGAGGCAGTCTCGTAATATAAATTTAATGTTATTGAAAGATTGACAACACTATAAATTATATTGTTATCATTTTAGTTTAGTCTAAACCACCAAAGCATTAGCAGCGGCGGCGGCAGTGGTCCTACCAGCCATTATACACCATTGGTTAAGCACTATGGTAAGAAAGCCAATCCGATATGCATAAATTATGATTATTATTTGTTTTCCTTTTCGATTCATCAATATCATTATAAACGCCTTCGAAACAAATAAGGCGGATACATAAAAACAAACATACACACAAAATGTTGATTTGTAGTAAATTATGTCCCTGAAGCCTTTTATTGTGTTTGAGGCTCATAGTTTGGAGTTTGGAAGGAGTTGCATTGCTACGCCTATTTACAATTAAAGAATCATAATATTTTCTACTAAACTGATACAAAGATAAATAATTAATGTGAGGGCTCTGTCTCTCTCCAACGATTGCGAGCAGTGGGTGCAAATGTGCAGTAAACGTGGAGTGGAATGGAGTAGAGTGGAGTGTATGGAAAAAAATTAATGATGATATTTCAAAGCTGTTGGTGTTTTGTATTACAGGACTTGGATTAAAACTACTGTGTACAAATGTTAGGGAAAGGTAGGAAAGTAGGAAATTCAATGAAAATATTGGAAATCAGCGCATTTTTAGTTGTTAATAGGTCTCTAACTTTTCTAAATCATATCTAAATTTTATTATTTATTAAATCTATATCTAAAAACGCATTCATTTCCTTACACAAACTATGCCCCAAAAATAGCAAAATATACTCTTAAAATCATAAAATATGCTCTTAAAATTAAACAAAAATATGCTCTAAAAAATTTAAGACATACAAATTTTCTTCTTCTTCGTCGTGTTTTATGCGCTTTAAATACGGCCTTAAAAAGCTAGCAAAATATGCTCTTAATCATAATCATAAAATATGCCATTAAAATCAACAAAAATATTCTCTAAAAAATTTTAGGCACACAAGTTTTCTTCTTCATCGTTTAAGGCCCTTAGGAACTTTAAAATGCTTTAATAAACGTTAACATAGTCATTAAATGGTTCAAGCAATGTCCCCAAACGTGTAGTTATAGGTTCTGGATTTAATTTAAGGTCTAGAAACATTGGTTAAAAAGTTCCAGTCTACATATAACTTTTAAAAATACCTTCGTAACATTAGCTTTCCAGTCTACATATAACTTTAAAAAATACCTTCTTGACATTAGCTTTCATATAAACTCCTAATACATTCTAAATAAAAAAAAAAACTTAATTTCCCCTTGCACCCCATGAATGGGATAGCTTCTCGCGTTGTTGTGAATTAACACGCTTTCTATTTTTAGATTCACAACTAACGGCACCTACTTGTTTATCGACGAATGCGAACGTCACTGTTTGAGAAGCTCTTACTAGACACGACGATTGAATCGACGCTTAATACTGCGAAGTTGCTGTCAACAACATTCGAGGGGAGCCGACAATGAAAGAAAATTTTATTTATTTTTTTTTCTTTTAAGACTGGAGCCAGGTTTGAACCTGCGATCTCCCGCACGGTAGTCGCGTGTTCTAACCACTATGCCACGGCCAGTCCCAATACATTCACTTTGGGATAAAATGCCACTATAGCTTTGTCAGTCTTTACCAGGTATGGAGCTGCATCCGTCACAAAGAATTAATGTAAAAAATATGAAATATTCTTAAAAAGGGATTTTTTTTTAAAAATATGCTCTTCCAAATATGAAATATTCTTAAAAAAAGGGATTTTTTCTTTAAATATGCTTTTTAACCAAAATATGACTTTATTAAAATATACAAAATTATGAAAAACTAATTTAAAAAATGTGAAATATGCTTAAAAGGGATACTTATAAAAAATACGATCTAAAAAATATAAAATATGGTTAAAGTAAGTTTTTTTTTTAAATATGCTCTTAAACCCAAAATATGCTAAAATATGATATTATAGGTAAAATATACCAAAATTTAAAAAATATGAAACATATAAATACCTATCCCATTTGTTAATATCTCATTCTAAAAACTACATGCATTTGCATATTTCCGGTTGCCCTGGTAATAAAATATATATATAGCAGCCTCCTTTTTTAAAACGTATGTTGAGCAATGCTAAAAATATAGTTAATCAACTATAAATTGACCTTGAGGCAGCAGTTGTCTTATTATGCTATTTTAAGATGTAAGACAGCATGAATACATATTGACGTCGTGGTCGGCAGTTAATATCAATTATCTGTGTTAACGTGTTTGAAGCTTTCAGCCGAATTTTGCATTGTTACACACGATTTTCTCGAATGTATATGAAAAAGTATTATCATAACACATGGCGTGCAAAAACCATCACGTAGATGATAGAGCAGTCAACTTCATGCTGGTAGTGAAATATGGTGAGAAAAATAATTTGTACCACACACGTGTGTATTAGTAAAGTTAATAAATAGCTGATATATTTAAGAGAATCAGTTTGTCGGTGTGATAATAAAATAAAATGGAAAATGTATGCGGAATATGCAAAAATATAGAGAATATGATTTTAAGAAACTGAAACTGTTACTAATACAGAAAAATTTAACATAACATTCAGCAATACCAGAAAAATGTTATTTAATGTGTAGCCGCATATATTTTAAAACATTTTGTGATTACTTGTTTAAACTTCTAAAACCCAACTGTATACCAGCCAATTTGTGTAATTTGAATTTAAGCCAAAACCTAAATTTATAAACTGCATTGAAATGGAAGTAGTATAAAACATTTCATTCAATATTCCTACATTTGCAGCCGTTTTGTTGTAAAACAAATTACCTAAATTACTTTCTGTCAAAAGTTCATTTTCACTTTAGTTACAATGTCGACTTATATCAGTGGATTCCTTCTTGCCCTTCTTTGGCGTACAACTTGTCAAACCACCTCTCTAAAGATTCAAAGTTTCCACTGAAATGTACGCCGCCACTCGATTCGTCATCATTATTTTTGTAATTTACGAGCAATGCAAAAACTTGAGAAAAAAAACTAATGGTTGAAGGATAACATCTCTAGTGATGTGTTCCAAGAAATTCATGGAATTTGGCCGTCAAAGTGCTATCACAGCACAACCAATGACCAATGGAGTGGCAAAATGAAGAAATATTGATGGCGACAAACGTCAGAGTGGTTAGCCTGTACGAGAACTTATGTCTTGGCTTTATGTCAATTAGTTTATTTCATAATATTGAATACTTACATTTATTTTGGTTGAGGATGTATATAAAGTATTCAATATTGTATGAATATGTTTTAAATGTTTCTATGTTACAATTTATACAATTTTAGTTTTGAAATTTTTTGTATTTTCCATATTGTCGCAGGTAGCAGAAATTTACTTTGATAGCCTTAACTGTTAGTCTTTACATTGCTATAGAAAATTGCAGTTGGCTTGTTATATAAAGTGTTTACACACACAGCCTTAAGCAGTTCATTTGAATCATGCTATTGTTACAATATGTTTTATTCCTACGTCTGTTGTTGTAAGGCTGAAGATTTTGTCAAACAGTAATTTAAAGTTTAGTATGTTAGTTAGACAGAGGGGCTTAGTCTATAAACAGAATTTATTATTATGATGTAGGAGAAATAGAGTTATTCCTTTTTTTTTTGTTTTTTTACATAATTTGCAAGCCTCAGGCGAATTATACTACGAAAGTCACAGTACTAGAAAGGCTCAAAGCTCAAATAATTTTTTTTCTAATTTGATTTCAATTATTGAATTACTTTCTGAGGTAAAACATTTTACGTTTTAGTAAAATGAATCAAGTCACTTGAAGTCATTGAAAGAACCTTTACATGTTTCATTGATTGTCACAGCAAAAAAAAAAATATGTTAAATATGCATATATACTCATTTGGCATGGAACGTACAACAGATTGTCACTCATTGCCATAATATTTAAGACATGAGCCTTATTTCCACAATTGTCCTGTGCTGTCATCTTTATTTTGTTCTGTGTCCTTGCTGTCAGCTGTTCTTGCTGATGTATTGATATAATTGACAGTAATCGTACCATAAATGCTGCAACATGGCAAGGTTTTTTATTTTGGTTTTCGCTTTTAACCTCACAACCATATATGTCAATAATTTCACATCTGATGTGATGACATTAATGACGAACGCCATAAATTACCGACAACATATTGATCGACAATCTGATGAATTAAAATGCGAATAATCGATGAGGCGTTAACAGAAAATTAAAAAAAGATTTGTATAATTGTAAAAAAAATATGATAGTTATGTCAAAATGGTTAGAACAAGTGATCTGTCAAGTTGGTCATCTCGGTGTCTCAGACAATAACTTCCTATATATCAATCTCGTTGAATGAGTCTAAAAATAAAAGCTTTTTAACCCGTTTGTTTTATATAAAATTGTAATTTCTCAGTATTAATTCTGATTTGGCAGCCGCTTTCACCATAGATTACTTGTGTCCTAGTAAAGGTTCCATTCCTACGTCGCTCTCATACCATTTCGTTGCCCTGATGAAGGCATGAACGTTATGCATATCGCCTACTGATAAACAGGTTTGACCATAAGCGTCCGATGACCAAACTCATTTCTCATTTCTGAGGTCAAGATTTGCACGTGTCCACTGTATATTCATGGTAGGCCAAATCTATTTGGTCGTTGAGAAGGTGGATTCCTTTACCCCATTATTCCTTGGCAATAACGTTCAGTTTCCCGCCAATTAGCTGTTTCTCCCTTGACTTTGCCTACGCAATGATGCTTTAGTTACCATATATGGCCCCATGTCCTGGAACTTATGTGAGGATAACTGTCGTATGTCTCGCTATCTCTACCAGAGACGACCGGCATTCTTGAACATTTCTCGAAGTGGTGTGCAGGTTCTCCAGGGATCCGATAGCCGCTTTACTATCAGTAAGTATATAAATATTGCCGCCCAATATTCTATGGTACCGAATTTGCACCACGGCTATTCTAATGCTTTTTTTCGGCCTGAACTAAGCTACAGTGATCCGGTATCCTAAACAATAGTTGCAAATTCAACTTCTCCGAAAAGATACCACAGTCCTCTCTTTTCCTTTATTTTGATGCCTGTGATGTTTCCCATAAAACGCGGTCCTGGTGCAGTGTAATCTGTGTGACACTTTACATTGATTAAGTCTAGAACTTTTTCATTCCCATAGTCCTTGTACCTCCATGTTCTTATGGCGTCTAAACGCATTGCGATGTTCGCTGCTATCTTCTGCGTCGCAATGTCTAGGGGTAGCCAGTTAAGGATCGTGAACAGTGCCTTAGTTGGAGTAGTTTTAAATGCCCCTCTTATCATGATTGCCACCAGTCTCATAACACAGTACAACACATGATTTTGGGACTCAATTCTGATTACTGCACGTGAAAGTAGCCCCAAAAAGAAGAAGTTCTGCATCATCCGTTATGTCAAGTTACATGCCAATATAATTTAATATCGATTTGAAGTTAGTAAGTATTGTATAGGGGAATTTGTCACGTTTTAGGCTCAATTGTTATATTGTTATATGGTGGCGTATGATTATCATAAGTAATATTCCAACAACAGTTTTATTGTAACTGCTACAAAATATGCCTATGTGGGGAAACGTTATATGAGCAGATTAAATGAATTGCATTTTTTTTTTTTTTTAATTTTTTTCAGCTAAATCGGACTAGTGGTTCTTGAGTTATGTCAAACAAAAGAGCCTAAACGTGACAAATTCCCCTATACGATACTTACTAACTTTAAATCGATATTAAATTATTATGGCAGTGTTTATGTATAGTTGACCTTTTATCTAATTTTATTTATTGGCATTTAACTTGATAAAACGAATTATGCAGATCTTCTTCTTTATGGGGCTACTTTCGCCTGCAGTTCTCAGAATTGAGTCCCAAATCAATGAACAGCAAAATGTTGTACTGTGTAATGCGCTCGAATTTCAGTCTTAGGTTTGCCTTCTCCAGCGCCGTCCACCCAACTGGCGATCCGTAACAAAAGATTGGTTTAATTACAAAATTGTATGAACAGATTACGTTCTTGTGGCTAATTACCTAGTAGATGCAGATTGCTTTTTTGTAGCTGTGTAAAGCCGTTGGCGCTTTGCTGGTGCTGACCTGAGTGTAAAGATTCGAATTTAGTTTACTGCCCTATATGAGTCCAAGGTCATTGGCATTATCAGAAAGTATGAGTGCGATACAATTTAGTCTGGGTTTGGGCGTCAATACGTCTATTTTCTTCCACCTTCCTGATGGAACGCCTGCATACACATGAAAAAAGAAGAATTGAAAAAAAATATGCAGCAGGTCACCCTCAAACTTTTTAGTTTATTTTTTTTAGATATTTCTCACTTCTATATATTTTTCTGTATATTTACACTTTTATTTCTAATGACAGAAAGTCTTGCTGGAGTTTAAACTCACTACCTCGCGATTGTTAGCCAGCCATGCTACGATCTAGCCTATAAAGATGCATTCGAATTGTGTGATTGAAACTGATAATGAAACACAAATTGTTTTAAGAAAAACACACGAACACCTTTCTCGTCGCGTTTTAGTTTCATATCTTCTAGTAGAAGGGAGACGGAATGTGTATACACACAAAATGGTCTTTAAAGAATGGAGTAAACATGTGCTCGGGAAATTTCAGAAAGAAAGGAGAAGGCCTGTTTTCAGCCATGTGAACACAAGGCCTTGAAGACAAGACGTTGGAATGTCTCAGGAGGCCTTGTTATTGTTGGATTCGAGGATAAAATCTTACGTAGCCGACTAATTTCCGAAGAGTTTTCCACACTACTACAGAATCTGTTCCATGGCAGACTTTTGGTTTTCCTAATCAGGTTTTGAAACCGTTCATTGAAGACTTATATGCGATCCAGTTACCTTAAACTTTTGCCTAGTTGAATTGTTTACTGCAATACTTGCGTTCCAATAACACACTAACGTGTTGATTTCCTCTATTTTGATTTCCTTTTAACATGCCTTCTGCAGGTCTTGCAAATGGATGGAAACATGAATAGCATTTACCTTGGCATTATGGTTAGATTACGCAACTATCCTCCGGATAAACGGAGTTCGAGCTCCGCCAAAGCCATCTAAATTTGTATGAGTGGCGGTCTTCTCATTGTTTTGATAAACCCTGAAGCAGTTTTATTTTTTATATAAAATTATTTTATGTTGCCTTATATTATTTTTTTATGTTTTTACTTTTATCATTGTATTATTTTTTATTTTGACATATTTTTTTTTTGTTTTTTTATGTTTTGGTTTTTCATTTTAAATTTTTTTACTTTTATGATACTATTATTTAATTGCAACATTAGTTCTTAATTTTTTCTAAATTTTATTATCTCATTAGAATAATTATATGCATTATTGCCTCTTACTAATTCCTCACTCAACATTGTCATATAACATTTAATCTTTTTTCCCTATTTTTTTTTTGTTTTTTTTTTGCAAAACCCCATTTCAAAAATAAGTCTATCACTTATTTACATATAAATCACACATAGATTTATGTATGTCACACTTATTGTTACAAATTCAATCTGGAAACTCAAACGAAGTGCATGACTTGACATCTCTCTGCAAGTGCAGAAAAACAGCGCTGAAGTATAAATGGATTTGCATATTAAAATTAACAGGAAAATTGAATTTAGTATGCATGAAATATTTATAAGTACTACATACGTGCAATTGACGTATCAGCATATGTGTGTGTGTGACACCAAAGTAGTTGCACGACTAGTCACGACTTCTTGCAAAGCCTTCAATATCTTCATATGTTGGCATATATATTTTCTTTCAATCATCCTTACTGTCATCTATTGTTGAGAAATCAGTAACCACTATTGTGTGTGTGTGTGTGTGCAATGTGTTGTGAAGTGAGGAGTGAATTGTACGTTTGTTCATTCAGTCGTGACGAAGTTGTCATTATTATATTTGCATATAAATTCTTTACTTGTTGGCGGGTCATTGAACTTTTGTGGTAGCGTTAGATGAAATGAAATACAATGTTTTAATTATTTTTGAGAAAGATGAAAAATTGAAAAATGTTAAGCGGTTATGTAACATAAGGGGTAGTATGTCATTGCTAGGCTGATAGACATGTAAAATTCAAAATAAGCGATTGTTTGTTTTAGAACCACAGGGAATTTGCATTACAAGCCGATTCACATACCTTTCTATGGAAATAGTGTTTCCTGAAGCATTATAAGTGTAATTTCATCATAATGCCATGATGAGATAAGCAACAGTAAACACGACTGTTAAGTTGTTGCTCAACACCTTGAAGTTCAAGGTATTGCAGTCAGATCGGGAGGAAGCGATCTAGAGCTCTATAACTTCTATATTGCCGATTTAACGCGCACCATCAGCTATGGCACTCTTTCTTAGGGAAGACCAGAGAGGCGCGTCACTGGCGGAACAAATTGATGAATCCACCTTCTGCACCCTGAATAAGGATGCCCCACACGGATTATAGGTAACTGTACGAGCTTCCCAGACAAAGCAATTGCGATCCCTGGTCTGATAAAGTTTTACTGGCGTCACACCACTTACCCGTAATCGTTTGTCTGGATCGACCCAACGACTTCCTCGTCTCTGAACGCCGAACCTACATCAACCAGAAAAAAACAGACTGACACGGCTTTAGAGAATTAATCGATCGCATTTTCAATGATCTACCAGCTTCCACCAACGTTCAACAAGCTGAGAGCTAATTCCGCCATGCAGTCATTGCAGTCCGTTTTGTTCCGAGCTGAACCTTGATATCAACTGGTTGGTAAATGAGGACAAGCTGAGAAAATGGATAGATCACTTGGAAAACTGCAACCTGAGTTCAGGTGTGGGTAAGCTGTGGTCCACAGCACGGTCTGTCTTCAAACCGATGAAGAAGGATAACAGGGTGGCGATTAAGTTTGCCGAAACCACCATTTGCGACCCTGTAAAGAGGTTGTCAATGTAGCCAAACCATCCAAGGCGATTGGACCTGACGGCATATCCATGCTGATGCTAAAATACCTTGGCGAGCGCGAAGTCGAGTTCCTGACAATGGTTCTCAACCTGTCAATGAGTAGCCTAATAATACACGATGCCTGGAAAAAGGGTAGAGTCATCCCTATACTCATGCCAGGACGCGACAAAGAGACAATCATACAGGCCGATTTCCCTTCTGTTACCAGTCGCGAAGACTCTAGAGGCACTCCTTCCCCCCTTGCTATCTATCTCACCACCAGCATGGAAAAATGCATAGAACCACCACTGCATTAACAGCCATACCCACTAAGATCTCAAATGGCTTGAACTAGCAGAGGCCCTGTAAAAGGATGCTCCTAGTGGCACTGGACCTGTCGAGGGCCTTCGACACAGTCAGCCACACCATACTCTTCCAGAACATTCTGAAGTTCAGGATGTCCAATAATTTGAAGAGATAGAGTGCGAACTATCTGACTGGTTGTCGATCGTTCGTGACGCCTGACTATTATGGCGACAGGACAAAATATTGATAAGCTTTGCATTCGTGTAAATGGATATCTCGGAGAATTACACTGTTTCTTCACTGGACGCAACCTGAAACTATTACCGGCGAAGTCGTCAGCAACACTCTTCACCACCTAGACAATAGAGGTAAACCTAAATTTAGACGTTGTAGTCGACGCCGTCCAAATACTGTTTACCTCCTAAAAATTTTGGGGAACACCTTTGATAGCTTGTTTACTTCCTCAGCACATGCCACTGCTATTACGCACAAATTTCGATGTAGGAACAAGGTTCTCAAAGCGCTAGCCGCCAATTGGCCGGTCAGTGGTTAGCTATGGTGCTCCAGTGTGGTCTCCTTCGCTGAATGATACCCAGTGGAGAAATATTCAAAGCTGTCAAAATCTCGCCCTAAGGACGGTAACGGGCTGCATGCAGATAACTTCAGACCACCATCTACATGAGAAAACGAAGATTCTCCCAGACAGGGAACATAATGTCATGTTGACCAAACAGTTCTTCCAGGGATGTCATCGGAGTTGTCATCCTAACTTTAACATCACACAGTTGGTTGTTCCCCCGAGGCGTGTCAGGAAGGACCTTCGAGTATACGAGGTGAACATACATAACAATGTGCAGTATCCCTTGGATCGCACCTCGTATGCAGCAGCTTTGAACGACATTCATAGAGACGCCATCAATTTATAATATTTAAAATATTAATAATATAAATAATATTAATAATATAAAAAATATTAATAATATTAATAATATTAATAATATTTATAATATTTATAATATTATATTTATAATATTTATAATATTAATAATATTTATAATATTTATAATATTTATAATATTTATAATATTTATAATATTTATAATATTTATAATATTAGTAATATTTACAAAAATTTCAATATTCATTAAAATTATAACAAAATGTATATCTTTTACTAGTTTGACTTATAAGCTATTCATCTGTGATTGTTTACAACATCAGTCCTCATATCGTCAAGCAATCAGATTTTACATACATTCCTCTCCATTTCTTGTATAGGCTATAATATCTATGTCATGGGTTCTTAGTTTTAGTTGAGGCGTTTGATCCAACAACCTCGACTACAGCACACAACAGCCCACAATGTCAGCACATTACATATGATGACTACAACATAAAGGACGTAGCATGAACGTGGTTACAATGCCGTTGGCTAACAATGTACTGTTGACGATGAAAATGTTGCTATGCCTATAGTATGTGTAGTCTTATGACTAATATTTTGTTTTTTTTTTCATGCCATAGTAATAATAATAACAATTTTATGAATTTAACAATAATATACACGAAGAATATTGGGCGCCATCATCGACAAATACACATTTAGCATTTGGAGATCACGATGCGTACAGCCCACTATCTAAAGCAGAGATGTGTCTGCTTTTTGTTATGATTTAAATGTGATAACATAATGTAATGGCATAAAATAATTTGCCAAGGGCATAATAATACTTTGTACATATGAGAGTTATGTTTAAAGAAATTTAACGATATCACAAAGAGAGCAATAGCCAAAGGGAGAGATTTGCTGCTTATACTACAGATTCAAAGGTATTATCATTACCAATGTTGTAGTCAAAGATTTGAGGGTGTTTCTGATAATATACATACTCTGTGTATGCAATGAAAATTATATCATAAAATCATATCCTACTTTGACATTTTTAATTTTTTTCTTATAAAGTCGTCGTGAAATAAGTTTTTGTAGTTTTTATCACGATTATGCCAACTTAAATAAACCGCAGGTGTCGCTGTAATTCTAGTGGCTTTTTAAAACAATAAAATTATTGTAACAAAATTTGCATTGTGGTTTTGTCCTTTACCACAATTTTTGGCTTTGTATTTTATATTCATCCCATTGCCATAACATTTCTGTGTATAGTGTGTAATATAACTGTAGAAATATGGATAATACAGGATTTTTGGATACCCCTATGTGCAGTTTATTATATACATACAATGCATTTATAACCAAACAGGTACACCCTATATAACTGAAATTTATCTTCTATTTTACTGTATAGATTGTGAGCAGCCACTGCAAGCCTGTGTGTGATGGCCTCATCTTAACATTTCATTGTGTGTTGACTACTTACAACTGTCGGCATGAGTTTGAAAGCTTTTTTTAATAGAACAATTTATATATTTGGCCACAGCTTTTTCATTTTTTTTGTTGTAAATAATTTAGTTTACATATTTTTAGTTCTTGACACACAGCTATAAATATGTAAACACGAAACAAGCCACTGCAATCTACTTGGTCACTCTACTTACACTACCACATACAGTCTTTTTCGTTCCATTGTTGAATTCAAATCCAGAAATCAAATATTTATTTTTATGTTGGGAAATTAGATCACATTTTTATGGCATTTATGTTTTCTTGGAATTATATATTTTGCTTGTTCATTTTCCTGTGTGGTTTCATTTTGTCTCTGTGTGTGTGTGTTGTGACCATTGGCTTCCTTGTATTACTGTGTAAGAGAGTGCAAATATCCATTGTATGTGTTTTGTCTCACATTTCCTTTGTAAGGCTACTCATAAACAAACATAGTGTAAATCCCTGCTTATAAGTTTGTTGGTAATCCTGTATGTTGTCACATGATTTTTTATCAAAGGCAAAGGGAAAGTAATAGAAATGTACAAATTTGCTGCGAATACAAAAATAAATATAGAAAACATAGCTTTCAATTGGGGAATTTAGCATATGAGTGTCCTTTTTGGAATATATTGGAACAGCACCAAAATTGTAAATGCGAACAAATAAAAGTAATTTGAAGAACAGATAACTATGGGTCTTAGGACCCTGATTCGATTTCGATACGGCCTCTGTAGGGCGACTACGGGACAGTTGCGGGGCTTGTTGTGGATTTTCCCCTTCCCCATTTTCTTTGACCACGATGCAAAGCTATTTGACACCACCTACCTACCCTCATGAATTTTTATCTCCCAAACTTACAAAATTAGGGGGTATACCGCATCCATATCTATCCCACCATTAGTGTGAACTTATGGTATTACGAGAAGCCATCCCATACCTCATTCTGATCTGGTAGAAAGCCTTGTCACGAATGCCTGGAAGCAGACCTTCTACTGTCTTCTTGAGATCCCTTTCGCATCTGAAACGGGTCGTCTAACAGTCATTCTAAAAGTATGCGGCAAAGAAGGTGTCAATTATTTATTGATTAACATTCAATTGCTAAATAATATACTGTGGCAGTTATCGAGTCGAGTCCCGATCAATCGAAGTAGTCACTTGATTTTTTCGTTATGCTACGGTGAATGTCATTCATTATCCCTTTCCTTTTGTATATCCTGTAGAAGGCATATCGAATGAAAGCAGGAGAAATATATTTGTGTGTGCTTTCATTGATCATAACATGATAAATCTCATTCGTTCTCTCTTCGTTTTTTTAGGCCTGGAGAAGGCATGTCATAATAATCCACCTGCGGAAACGTCGAGGCATTGTAAAAATAGGCCTGCCAACATGGCTTCACAAGCAGTATGTCTTCATATAGGACTAACCAAAAAAGTCCATACACATGCACATTTGGCTTCTTAATTGAGACCTGCAATAAGGTCTCTTACTGGGGTGAGTAACAATAAGGCAGACATGCTTCTTTCTTTCTTAAAACTGGCCCGTGAGCGGCCCTTCCGTATACCTTACAAAAAATTGCATAGCCATGCAAATATCGCTTCTAAAATGAGACCTGCAATGAGGCCGCTTGCTAGTGTTAGAAACTGGCCTGTGAGCTAACTCTTTGTGTACCTTACAAAACTTCCAAAGACGTGCATGCAAACTTTCCTGCCTTAGACAGGCCATAACACGGCGAATCTCATTCATGCTCCCTTAGTGTTTTGTGCATCATTACCCAGCGGTGGAAGAAAGGACCTAGAAGACCTTATAAAACGCTGATGTTGTAACAGCCGGGCGAAGTAGCTGAGGTGATAATTCATTATACTGATTTTCAATTTATCGGCACTCGATGTAATCCGATTATCATACGATAATTGTAGGCAACTCTGTTTCGTTCCTTTGTAGATAACAAGGTTTGTGTCAAGGGATTGTTAGTTGTTGTTGTGAGTTGTAACCACCAAATTCCTCCAAAGATGGAGCCAGCTGGTTTTGTTGATTTATTTTGCGATGTTGGTTAATCATTTTCTTTTTCCTGGGTCCTTGTGCAATCTGGATTTTTGTAGTGGAAGCATCGAAAGTATTTGAAAAGTAATGTTTTGTCGATGTCAATTTGGCCAGTGCCCTGGCCGGGAATCGAATCCGGCACCTTCGGATTGCCAATCTACGACACTTCCACTGTGCTATCGAAAGCCACAAACCGTCAGTAGGCCTTCCGTCTGTATTCCCTCATTATGTCACTTCCTATATGAAACTTATGGAGGGTTAAACACATGATAAAATAATGAATTCATCCTTCCTTCTCATAGAAGGGAGACGGAATGTGTATAAACTGGGAATGGGGAAATAACAAATCGTCGAAGATTTTGAATATGCCTTCTTAAAGATGGTCGGCAGCGTAGGTCTTTAAGGAATGAATGGAACTTGTACTTTGTACTCGGGACTTTTCAGAATGGATGGAGAAGGTCAGTTTAAGGTATATGGAAATAAAGCCTGATAACATGACGTTGGAATGTCTCAGAAGTCCTTGTTGCATTCCTGCTTGTAGATGCTCTTGCCAAATCCTCTGCTGGATCATACCACCTAGTAACGGCCATTCCAGGACTATAAGTAGGCTAGATAGGTAATGTTCAAAGCTTAGGAATCATTAAAAAATCAATGGCTTTTGAAAGTTTTTAAAAAAAAGGTAATTTCCTTCCATGTACTTTCAATATTTGTTGCGGGATATTTTTCTATCACAATCGAACAACATTTTGAAAACAAATTTTGATTTTACAATAAAGCAAAAATTGTGTTTGTATTTAAATAGATAGTTTGATAAAAACAACAACATGTCTTCTCATTGCGATATTTTATTCAATCAAGTGCATACACTGATAACTTCAAAAGATTCATAAGTGTTTCCGGCTGTGATGTAATATCATAATATGCTGCTTTACTTGATTTCCATCCTCAATTATTTCTATTATTCTATATGCTTTTTATTTTGTTTTTTACTTTGACAGAGTAACTATTTTTTATCACAGAAAATTGACAATCATTGTACTTGTATTGTCTCATCTATTGGAGTACAACTTCATTGCTTCTTCTCGTTAGCCGTAAATCCATGTTAATTCCTCCTAATACAGACTTCGACAGTTGTAGCACTTACCACTATATGAAATGATATCCTTGTTGCTGTTCTAACAACTCAAGTGCTTGAACTCTTTACATTTCTATCTGTATTGACATGTGATATGACTCATCATACGGCATTTGTGGTTTTATACCACAACACAAGAACCCTTAGGATATAAAATTCTGCTTAAGGTCATATACACACACTCACATTGGGAAACAATAGAGAATGCAAAATACTGGAAATTAAGACTTGTATAAGTCACAATTACGATTTTGAAATGTTTTCTGTGATACGGATATAAAACCTTGAACACAAGTCATTCGGATTTCTTTGCTTATTTTATTTTCGGAAATCAGCATTTAATTTGTAAGGTTTCCAACATTTTGCTTCGTTTCAAATTAAGACAATATGAAACCAATATTTCAGTTGAAGTTGTGCTTATGCACGTAACAATATAAGAACTTGACAAGGGTCAAATGTCAATTAACATTTGAAGTGATGTCAAAAACTTTTGCATTTCATTCTTACTAGCAAGATGCAAGATTTTGCTGCGTTGTTGCTAAGACAGTAGAATGTGTGTGTAAATATTTTACGTATGGAATTGAAAATATTACTGTTTAAAACCAAATTTGTGGTATTTGATATTATAACCAAATGCTCACACACTATGTTGTAGAAATGTGTTGCGTTGACACGTCTCCTATTCTGTTGATGGGTAATTTCTCAGAAGAAAGTATGAAAATGAAGTATTATAAATATCAGTTAAACCAACCAACTATAAGGAAATATTGTAAAATTCTATCATGTATATAAACTACCAGTGTTAGGCGGTTTGCTATAGAGTAGACAGCGAAGTGAAGATGGAACAAAGTAATTACAAAATATTTAAAATACATGTTTTTGTATGCAAGTGGATTACCGTTTGAGTCAGTCTAAAAATATAATAATTTTTTAAGCACTTAGAGAATGACCAATATCCTTAAAATAGCAACATTTTGAACATCATTTTGTTAAATTTTGAGAAAAAGTCACACGTATATATTAAAGGAAATGGAACATTTTTCAATGTTCCATTAAAAGGGTGAAGGTTCTGGAAATAGCAAAAGTCCATTCCGCTATATAAACGTAAAATACAAAATTTGTTTATAAAAGTTTGGGAAGTTTATGCTAGTTATTTAAGTATGTTAACTTCGGTTAACGTCCTAATTAAGGGGATAAAAATTCAATAATACTGACAAGGACCAATGTCATTAAAATTGCAAAAATAGAAGTTCATTCGGGCTTTAAATTAGATTTTTAACATTTTTAAAATTTGAGGCAAATTTGGATTTAGATTTGAATTCAAAATTAAATATGTGAAGTCTAAAATTATGGATAAATTGCCATAATTTAGTATTGAAAGGGGTCAAGGTCCTGGAGATTACAATAAAGTCCGTTCAGCCATATAAATGAAAAATTTTTAATTTTTTTGTAATAGTTCATAAAAAATTTTCCCAGGTCATATTACTCGTACTGATGTTTTTCATATAGGCACACGCCAATATTCTTGATATAGCAACACAGTTCCTTTCGCCATTAAAATTGTTAATTGAAAATGTTCTACAAAATTTTAGAAAAAATTCTCGTATATGGGTTTCATATAGGCACACGCCAATATTCTTGATATAGCAACACAGTTCCTTTCGCCATTAAAATTGTTAATTGAAAATGTTCTAAAAAATTTTAGAAAAATTTTAGTACGTTGCCCGAAGTATTATATATTCTTGAAATTATAAGAAAGTTTTGAAGAACAGGGTAGAACTGATAAGGTCCTTGAGATATAAATAAAGTCAAAAATTTTAAAAACGTTGTGTTATCCGCTGTGAAAATCTAAAATTATTGGAAAAAATTTAAAACACTGAAAGGGCCCAAAGGTTCTTGAAATAGCAATAAAGGCCAGTCCACCAAACAAATGATGATTTTGTGAAAGCTCACACTTTTATATTGAAATTTATTACACGTTAGTAAAATATAAAATTCTAAAAAATTATCAAGAACAGTGCAATGGCCAGTCCTTAAAATTTAAGGTAAATAGATATACGAATGTCACTGTTTGAGAAGCTTTTACTAGACGTGCTGATGAACTCGACACTATACTGCGAAGTTTTTGTCTACATCATCGAGGGGCCGGCAATGAAAGAAAAATGTAGATGGCTGGAGCCAAAAATCGAACCACATGTTTTACGCACTATGCCTCGGCCGCTTTCAAGGATATATTTAGGTAAACGGATATTATGGAAGAATGCAAGAACATGGAGATAGCAATACAAATGACAAGTTTAATTTTTTTAAATAAGTTTGGAGCTAATAATGTAAAAATCTGTGAGATTAGTTTTAATTTTAATTTTTTATATATATTTTGTAAAAATGTGGCCAACTTGTTAAATTCAGTTAGTCATTTATTTGATCTAAAAGTACTTTTTTTTTCAAAAAGTACTTTTAGTAGACCAACAATACTTTTATACTTTAAGAGTACTCTTACTGTCCACTAAAAGTTCTATGATTTTATTCTAAATACCTTTTTTTGTACCTAGAAGTACTATTAATGTACCGACGAGTAATTTTATTGTACCAGAAAGATCTTTAGATTTATTCAAATATACTTTCTTGTAAAAACTAGAACTTTTGGTGTTCCTGCATCAACAAGTACTATCCTTTTATTTAAAAGTAATCTTTGTGTACTAACAAGTTCTTTTTAGTGTACCAGTAACACTTTTATTGTAGCATAGAATACTTTTATTGTTTCAAAAAGTTTTTTATTGTTTTAAATAGTACTTTTCGTGCGTTTTATTGTACCAAAGAATATATTTGATTTTATCCTTAAGTACTTTTGTGAGCCAAGAATTATTTTGAATGTTCGAACAAGTTCTTTTGTTGTACCCACAATACTTTTACTGTACCAAGAAGTAATTTTATTTTTGTACCAAAAAGTACTTTTTAAGTACCAAAACGTACTATTAAGGTACTAAAAAGTATTATTTAGGTACTAAAAGTACTATTTGGGTACTAAAAGTACTATTTAGGTACTAAAAGGTACTTTTATTATACTAAAACAATATTTTTATCGCACTAAAGATAACTTTATTTATTGTTCTAAATATTAGTTTTCTTGGCTGTAGTTTCCTCTATTGTATCAGAGTATTTTTATTGTACCAAAAAGTACTTTTTTTGTACCATCAATTAATTTTGTATCAACATGTATTTTTGAAGTATAAAAAGTACTTTTTATAGTATCAACAAGTAATTTTATAGTGTAATTCTAATATCATTTTAGACTTCTACCTTAAAGTGTAATTTGTTATGAAAAATAAGAAGAACATCTAAGAATCAAGCCAGCTTTAAAATTATTGGTACTTCACCTAAATTCGAAGTACTTCTGGATCAGTAGAAACAATTTTCCAATATCGATATAAAGTATTATACCATTTTAAAGACTTAGGTCTTATCTAAATGTCCTTGGCAGTTTTCCTACTATTATTGAATTTCGCTGATATGTATGAAAACCAAATCAGTACAGATGATACATGTGTTTTACATTTAATATCGTCTTGCCGACCTGACCAGATGGTGAGGTCCACCCCAATAGAAACGACTAAAATGCCGCCGTTAAGGCCCTGGACGTAGTTCTATTATGCAATGAAATGTTAAAATTTAACATATTTCTTGTGTGGCTACCATATTGACCGACAAATACAAACTCAAGGCTTGATATCCTTACGATTTGGCCCCACTGTTGTTATGTGCTACTTATTTTCTGTATATAAGTGACAAATTCTCATCTCCACGCCGCACAGTGGGGTATTGAACACCCAAAACGGAGATTAATTCAAGGAAGCGTCCGATTTTAGCCAAATTTGGCACGGATGATCCTTTTGCTATAAGATCGATTTGTTTGAAGTTTTTAAGAAATCGGTCCATATATACATATAGTCCCCATATATATACTTATATGTATATATACTGTAGTAGAATCAAACCTTTATAAAAGCTACGGTTTGTATTCGATCTCTTTGAAATTTGATATTGACTTATGTTTTAAATGTTTTAAATATATATAAATGCTTATGTACATATGTATACACACTTATGTGTTTATATACAGGGTGGACCAAAAAGCTGAATGCATTTGAATAAGTATCTGCATAGTGCAATCTCGGCGGGGTGGGGCGGAGGCGTTGGGAAAGGTAAAACTGCCCATGGGAATTCATTATTACACCGTCATTCATAGTTGTTGAATATCTAATGTAAAGCGTGCACAGAATGCTCATGGTTTCTAATCGGCTGGCCGGTATCTTTAGTAACGGTCTCCGCTACAGGCGCAACATTCTCCACTCTGTAGGATGGAAGTAGTATTTTTGGTTGCGTATTATCCAATAACATACACTGAGGCTAAAATTTGAGAATGATATTGGCAATAGTGCTCTCAGATAGTCTATTATGCACACTACTTGTTGGACGAGAGGCTCGAAAAACATATTTAAAAAAAATAACCTTTGGAGACGCTACTTTTATTTCACTTACTTCATAACGAAATGTCAAACAATATTATATACCATTCAAATAACAATTCGCAATTAGTCACTCGTGTTTTGTAAACAAAACCATTTAAAAAACAACCCTTGAAATGAATCACATTTTATAAAAGAAACTTGTACTAGTTAGAAGGTACTTCTCTGAATTTTGCATAAACAACTAGTTTTAGTGCTTGATATTAATCAGTTCTAAATTAATTTTCCCAAATATGTTGATATTTTATCGTTTTGAAAAAATTTACTGTGACGCCTATAAAATCTAGAGTTGTTGTGAAATAATATCATTTAACCATATTATCAATTTGAATATTATCAAGGCAAATCAGAATATATTGCCTTATGTAGGGTATAATTAAAAATTAATACTCAGCAGCAATTTGCAATACAGCAAAAACAAAGAAAATTAGGCCAAATCAAACCAAAAGAATTGTCCACCATTTTCGCAGGGGTGTCTAATATCACAATTTATTTAATAAAACAAATTGGCACAAAAACGCGCAAAATGTTTTTCTTGATTTTGTAAGTACAGATGTTGTATTTTACAATGATGTTAATTTTTCAACAGGGTTTTACTCGGAACCCTTTTAAAAATTTACATACATTTCAAAAATACCTTAAATTTAGACCATTTTTTAAAAAATAATTAAAAATAGTTATACATATTTATTGTATACAACTAATTGTTATTCTAGTTCTTCAATAGCTGACGTTGAATAATCCATAAAAATAATTAGGTTTTTAAATGACTAAAAGGCAAAAACTTTCACTATAAAATATCGATATTTCACTTCTTGGTAACACGTAGAAAAGTAGAAAAAATTTCCGAAGTTTGAGAGGGCATAGAACATTAAATAAATAACATATTTAATTGATTCTAGTATCTATTGAATCAGTATCCTGTGTACAATTATGGTATACAAAACATTAATTGAAAATCGCAATTTTCATTTTTTAATTAATCTCCGTTTTGAGGGTCCCATACCCCACTGTGCGCCGCCATTTGCTAGGAACCGCAGTATCCTATCCGGCCGGGCACTTACCCGTCGTTTCTTTAGCATACCGAAGTATACTGCCGCAACAATCAACAACTCTTCACCAACATCTGCTAGAAATAAAGCTTCCCAACACACCTCGCCTGAATGACAAAAGGGTTAACCTAAAATGGCAACAAAAACGATAAATGGGGGAAAAATATACCTTAAAAATCCCCTTGATCCTTTTTTTTAAGACCCTTCTTAATATTTGATTAACTGGTGCATTTAATCGTGATGATAATATTTTCTTATTTCCTCATTTATTAGCTCTTAATGCGTATGATTTAAAATACCATCAATGGCTAGTTTTGTGGCCACCCAGTTAGCGGCTTTGCAAAGAATTTCAAAAATGTGTCAAAATCTGATCCGATTATAAAAACAATCACATTAATCGCGTTAAAGATTTGCGTAATTTCTATTAACTTATTTTTATTTAATTTACATAAAGCTTAGATTTCCCTATTTTTGTTTTTTTTTAATTATCAACTTTGATCAGAAACAGCCGATTAGATAATCTCACCTGATAAGCTTAAGGTTTTTAAAGACCAATAATATTATTTACATAATCCCACATATGTCGGCCAGTAAACGTTTAGAGATATCACAGAAACGTTTTCATATGTAAATTGTCAGAGAATGACACAAACACACACACACAAATATTTATACATAAACAAATACAGTGAAAATATTTTATAGTGGCACATAGTTAGCCTCTGTTGGCATTACAAACTCTTCGCTAGTATTGTGTGCAATATATACCTGCATTTATCTCCAGCCCCAAATCTTCCTATTTCCCTTACATACATAGTTTGTATAGTTGAAAAGTAAGCGCTAAAGCACCAGAGATGACACAATTTGTCCGCATAGTCAATGGGGTAAATTAAATAAAACTTTTGCTAATGCATTTTTCTTGTACCAAAGTAACAGAAACAAAAATCGAATGTTGCAAAGTATTATAAATTTCTTTATTTTGTTTGTAGTTAACCTGTCCACACGAAAAAGTTGAACGTTTGCAAGAGTAATTGTAGACGTATACAAATATGAAAGCGAATGTATGTAATTACTACGTATATATTGTACAAATTTACGAATAATTGTTGAAATTTCTATTTCAGTTAATTGAGCTAGCCAGAATATAGATTCTTTTTAAAGCTTTCATGAAACTTGTCCATTCTTTTCAAAATTTTACTCTTAAGACTTTTCCCTGTGTTTAGAAATCATAGATATTTTGCCAATACATACAATGAAATACTTAGAATTTCTTTAATTACTATCTAACATAGTATAATTTACGAAATTTTCACAGATTTTATAGTTCCTTAAATAAACTTATTGTTAAAATGTCTTCAACAAACCATTAAACGCCTCCAATTATCTATACTCTCTTAATTCTGTACTATAGTCTTCATAACACTAAAGTCTGAACTGGTCATCCTTGATTAGAAAGTTCAATTATGGTTTCATCGTTTATAATCTGACCCTTATAAGTACATATATGATGTATTTTATGTAGTTTGTTCTTATCCAAATTAATTGCTCACAAAGAAGGAACCACACATAAAAACAAAAGTAAATTTCGTATACCCAACAATACTTAATGAAACAAAAACTTAAATTAAGAGAAAAATGCCAACAAATTTCATTGTTGTACCTAAGACTGTTAATGAAGGATAGATAATGTTAACAACTATATGTGATTTGGGTAATGACAAATTGTGTATGTAAGTGTGCGTGTGTGTACTTGAAGTGTACAAAGGATTTACCTGGCTTTCTTTTACAAATTTCTGGCAGGCGACACAAGGGTCTCATCACCCTTTTTCATAATACTTTTCAGTAACAGTTTTAATTTCAAGTGCATACAGGTCCTACAACATTTCAACTTCTTTTATATCACAAGTACCACCACTATACACACACATACATAAGTAACAAAAGTATAGTTAACGTGTTTTTGTAAAAAAGTGTTTGTGTTGTTTTTGTTTCTCCTGCAACTGACATCATCACATTTGTGTATAATGGGTTTTGTGTGTGGCTGTGTGGCAAGACAAAAAGGAAGCGCCTTCGTTAATTCCTCTCGACTCTGCGACTCATTCACACACTGCGTGTAAACACTTGCTGCCGAGGAGGCATGAGGTTGATGATGGTGTTGTTAAGGATGGCGCTGCTGAGTGTTGATGACATTAATGCCTTCTCTCTTATTCAATATTGTATAGTAAACAACCCCCTTTTCCCATTCAAGTGGATTCGGTCATCGTTTTGAAATCAATGATATGATCTTGATTAAGGGAAACAATGATGACCATGATGATGACCATTAACAATTATGACCAAGAGCGTACTTTATGTGACAATAATGACAATACAGTGAAGTGGTATTATAGCGTCGATTACAAGTGTTATATGTATGCGCACGATTAAATAGTAAAGGGGTGAATATATCATGTCGATAGCATACTGGAAAAATGTATAGCACTAAATGATTGTCATAAGTTAAAAAAAAATATTATATATTAAACTTAAATCGCCAGAGCTATTGAACAAAATCAAAATGTCTACAAAATTTTCAGTGGCCACATGGATAACTATAAGAAAAACCCTATAAAACGGCCAAAAAGTTTGAAATATTATTAACATTTAACAGTTTTAAAGACGAAGTCGTTATTCATTTATATTATTTTAAAGTATTGAAATCGGTTTTTAACATATTGACAACACTTGAATTTACATAAAAATTATCGTGACACGACAGAAATTTTTTATAATAATTATATGGCAGAGTCCGCTCATACAAAATTTTTCATTTGATATAGTTATTTAAGATACAACTTTCGTCACTTATGTATGTGTAAATATATGACTAAAAATAAAATTCCTTAATGGCTTCATTGGAAGTCATAGTTGTCTTTGATTTCTCCCCATCATTGGGTTATTAATACGATGCATATAATATCGCTTGTCATGAAATGAAGATCTCTTTCATCTCTTTAAAGTAAATCGTGATATTTGTTTGAATATCTTCTTTATATATAAAATTCTAACGTACGTGTGTTGTGACTGAACTCCTCCTAAACGGCTGGACCGATTTGCATAAATTTTTTTGTATGCGCTTGGGTGGCGCCCCGGATGGTTTAGATTTACAATTCGGTCCAATTGGACAAAGGGGCGTGGCACCGCCCATACAACTTGAAAATCAAAAGGACTATATCTCATGAACTATCAGAGGTATGAAGATGAAATTTGGTATATATGTTGTTGAAGCAGTATTAATTTCAGCCAAGGTGGGAGTGGGCGTTGCCACGCCCCCTTTTCAAAAATCGCTCTGCAGGCTTTTCTAATAGACCGATTGATACGAAAATTTTAACAAGTGGTACTGTTGACCTGAAGATAGTCCCTGGCTATATTTGGTTGTGATTAGATAAAGGGGCGTGGCACCGCCCATACAACATGAAAATCAAAAAGGCTATATCTCATGAACTATCAGAGGTATGAAGATGAGATTTGGTATATATGTTGTTGAAGCAGTATTAATTTCAGCCAAGGTGGAAGTGGGCGGTGCCACGCCCCCTTTTCAAAAATCGCTCTAACGGCTTTTCTAATAGACCGATTGATACGAAAATTTTCCAAGTGGTACTGTTGACCTGTTGATAGTCCCTGGCTATAATTGGTAGTGATTGGATAAAGGGGCGTGGTACCGCCCATACAACTTGAAAATCAATAGGGATATATCTCATGAACTATCAGAGGTATGAAGATGAGATTTGGTATATATGTTTTTGTTGCGGTATTAATTACAGTCAGGGTGGAAGTGGGCGGTGCCACGCCCCCTTTTAAAAAATCGCTCTACCGGCTTTAAACGGAATCTACGATGAATTGTTAGAAAATTTCACCAATAAAATTTGTATCAAAAATCAATTCCTAGCTCGCGCTACTTATGGAGCCCTTTGTGAAGTTTAGGGTGCATATAATCATCCATCTGAGCAGCTAATAGAGGCCAACGATGCTGTAGACGTAAATGTGACAGGGGACTCGGCAACTCGGTCTCTGCAAATGCTGAGGAAAGATTTTGGTCTACATTCATATAAAATGCAACTGGTAGAAGAACTAGAGCAAGTGGACGATCAATTGATTTTTTTTATTTATCATGTCATTGCTCATGATTTGAAGTAGAAATTGAGACCATCACTTTCTTAAGCCAAACGTTGGTGACCGAATTATCTCAAAAAATGGTAATACGAGTTCAATATTGAGAGTATTCGGGTATATTCTTGGTCCGTATGAGAAGAAGCAAATGAGGTTTTTATGGCTAAAGGCATGAAGCTTCATTTCATTTTCATTTGCGGTCAATAGGAGGAGAAGGCATAACAAAAGTGATTTTTACGCCTAACGACATAGTATACAGACGGTTCCCGCTACTACAGATAAATATAAAAATTGAATTTTGATCTTTGGAGGAATTTCTGTTTTCGATTTGTGAAAGAAGTGGTTTTCTCCCTACATACAGACAAAACTCAAACTACATGTCGAAACTATAGATATGACTTTTATGATGAACTTTTTACTATCGTCATAGTGCCTATCATATTTAAAATTTAAAACAATAAAACTTAATTAGTTAACTTCCATGTTAAGGAGTTACTTGAAATTAGTTACATAAGTTAAAAAACTCAACATATTACTGTCGAGCTTAAGTACCGTTTTAAAGTACTTTATAGACCTAAATGTGAAATATATTACAAGTTAATATGCAATAGCAAAGCATTGCCGGGCCCACTAGTTTGTTATAAATTTTTAAACGAGAAATCACAGATAAACGTTTATAGTGTAAGATGTAAAAATGCATGGTAAAAAAACCAAGTGAACGAGTTCAAAACATCAGGAAGATATGTCAGAAACTTCTATTGTCCATGGTAATATACCCTGATAATATACTTATTTTCTTCATCACGCGCTCATACGGAGCGAAGGGTTTAAAAATTTCTTCCATTTGTAACGTCCATAAGGAGGCGTGGTAGGTATGACAACATATATATATATCTTAATCCAAATTCATCTTTGGATTTTTGGTAGTGCACGAGCAGAATATTGTTTTAGTTGTTATAAAACGGCTATGGTCAAAATTTTAGCAAAATTTAAGCCGTTCCCCAAGGAGGTCAAAGGTCAAATCTATATGTTTGTTTATTTGAATTTTTTAGTACACAGATTGCATTTTGACATTTTCACAGATTGTAGCTGTGTGGCCAGTAGTGAAAATATGTACTTGCATTCTTGATATATCAAGTGGGCGTGGATACGCCAATTGGACCCTATTTTTGGTGAAGCAATATCTGGATGACTGTTTCTTAAATCGCCTTGAAAATTTGTATGGATTCATTTGGCAGCAAAGTTCGTGATCCAACAAAACATGGGCAGGTTCGGATCAGTGAGCGTGGTATGAAACTTCAAACTTTAGAGGCTGTATCTCATGAATTACAGGCAGGGTGGAAGTGACAGTGCCTCGCCCTATTTAAAACAAACAATAAAAATAGTTTTATCGTCCTAAAAATTTTACAATATAGTAGGCTATTTTGAACCTTGTTGGAAAAAACGGCTCAGATGCCGCCAACACACGTCAATATTTGACTATTACATATTTGCGAAAAAAAAAACAATTCCTTAATCGAAAATTAGTAATAAGCCGTAGGATTTGCTAACGATTTACCAAGAACCTGACCTTTGTCCTCTTTGGGTCACGGGAAATAGTTATCCGATCTTACTCAAATTTCCTTCATGTATTTAATATATTAAATGGAATAATATTCCGGTCGAATATTTTAAAATTCCGCAAAAAAAATTGTCCATACATTTCGCTGCCGCCTTAATGTACATATATAAATGATGATCGTCGATTTAAAGATGTCCGTCCTTCCGTTTGTCCGTCTGTCCGTCAGTCCATAGTTTCAGAGCTATCCTCTAAGCGGAGCTTAATGTCTACGATGAGCAACATCGGATCCCACCTCCTATACTCACTACCCCTTTTGTGGGGGTATCAGTTCAACGCTATTACAGCCATAGTTTAACAGATATCGTTAAAAATTTGGCATGCGAACTTCTGTTCCCCCAGCAGAGGTTATGTTCTAAGATGACCACGATCGGATAGAAACTACTAATATATCTTATACAAACTCCCCCTTTTTGGGCATGTCCGTCCGTCTGTCCCCGCGATTACACGGACGCAAACTACTCCCACATGACATAAAAACTATCATCTTGGGGATGCCCGTCTGTCTTTGCGCAATAACAGCCGTAGTTTTCGAGCTGAAATTTGGTAATGCAAGCATCTTTCCTTCTCAGATGAGCAAGATCGAACAAAATCTACTAGCTCTTTCCATACAAACTCCCCATTTTTGGGGTGTGTCCGTCTGTCTGTCCCCGCGATTACAGCAGTAGTTTAAGAGCTTTAGAGCTGAAATTGGGTACACAAGCTTCTATCCTCTAAGCGAAGGTTAAGTTCTAAGATAAGTAAGATCGGACAGAAACTACAGCCATCTCCCAAACAAACTACACCTTTTTGGGAGTGTCCATCTGATCGTTCCCCGCGAACAGCTGTAGTTTAAGATTTGTTATACAACCTTCTGTTATCTACACGGAGGTTGTCTTCTAAGATGCGCAAGATTAAAAAAAAACTACTATCAGCTCCCATACAAACACCCCTTTTGGGGGGAGATATATTGATTTGAAATTTAGTGCAAAAGCTTCTCCCCTTTAAGCGGAGATTATGTTCTAGTATCAGCGGGGTCAGACAAAAACTTTTGCCATATCCCGTACAACCTAAACCTTTTTGGAGGAGTTGATCTGTCTATCCCCCCTATTACAGCAGTAGTATAAGTAATATCGATTTGAAATTTGGTATAGAACTTTGCTAGTTTTCTTTAAGTTCAAAGTAAACTACTTAATTTTTCTTATAATGTGAAAAAATTCTCTGTAAAATCTCACGAGTTGTGGGAAGAAAAACTTAAGCGAGATTAATTGTTTACAAAACGAAATGTTGTGAAACTTTTCAATTAAACTTCATGTAAACCACGCAATGAACCTTCACCTATAACACCCATACACTTGTCTCGCCATAACGTATGAAATAAAATCATACTGTATGTCCGGTTTAGGTTAATACCCCCTACCACTTTTCCCACATAGCTAAGGCTGAAAATCTATTATAAATGTTTTCATCGAAGCCTAAGACTATTTAAGTGTTTAGCGGTCTAAATGTACGTTTGTGTATCTTAACAGCCAGTATATATTTATCTTGTCATCTTACAACAGAGATTTCCTACTCTACCTCAGCTGTAAGCTGATTTCATTTGTATAACCTAGACTCATGTTGCGTGTGTGTTGCTTTGTTTGTTTTGTTTCTTTAAGCTTTTATTGCCCTAATATCTTTGTTAAGTATTAAATTGATAAAATGTTGGTATTACTAATGGATCTTTGGAACTTATTATGAAAATTGTTGAAGTATTTAGGGGAATATGTTGTGTTGTGGGTTGTGAACAAATGTACTTTGAAATAAGCAGATAAAATTCCCAAAATATTGGAATATTACAACAGTTACTTTTATTAATATGTTGTATCATTATAAACGAGTCTAAATAATTCCAATTGGCTATCAAATTGTCTACAACAATATTTTGTTTGTTCTTTTAAGAAAGCAGACACTGTTTATTGTTTAGATTCATTTAATTTACAATATTCCTCCCGTGTTGCATACTAATTCCCAGCAACATGTTTCGCAACATTTTGGCCAAACTACAAACTTACCATGCTAACACACCCCGTCTACATTGTTCTTTCGGTAGACTCCAGCTAGTCGTGATATCTTTAAGGTCAGTCATTGTGGTGCCGTAAATGCAACAATACTGTTGTGTGAATTGGTCGCAAAGGCGGACCTCAACCGTTTGTGTGTTGAGGTCTAGGCAGAAAACATCATCAGTGCAACTGTTGTAGCATAATATGAGAACCGGAATACCTAATGAATAGTGGTGAATTTGGGTAATTTCCTGCCGTAGCTTTTGCACCAATTCTTGCTCTCCATGAAAGCATATAGTGCTCTAGCTACTCTTGGTTTCCTATAAGCTTTGTATTCGGTTTAGTAGAAAAACTTCGTGTGCCAGAGAGCTTTTCACGAAAGTGCGTGAGTAATGCGTACCTTAGTTTTCGAGTGATGTTAAACGCGTCAACATGTGTTTTGTATAGAAACCGGTTATCAGTGATTGATGAGTGTGTGTGTGAGTGAGGTCTTAACAGGTGTAACAAACGAGACAATTTAAAGCACGAGCTAACATGAATACTATGTGGTGCAACTTTAAGGCAAAGTTTAAAAGGATTATTATTAAAAAATATTTAATAAGAAGTATAAAAAAATTTCACCAGTCATTTTATTTAACATAAAACTTATCCAATAAAAATATGTATTTTTCTTAACTTTTGTTTAGAATAATACTAGATACAAGTTTAAACAATTACATTGTGTATATAGATTTATATAGTGGATAAAGAGAACAAGGTCCAAACTGATCAACCAAAACTGTAGTCGTCAATATAAGCAGTATAACAACGATAAAGAATTTCAACTTTACTAAAAATGCTGTTATCCAAATTTGTTTACACCATTGTTGACTTTTTTCTTAAAATATAATATCGCCTATAGAAATCCTGTGGCGTATATGAATATGTGACACAGCTATTCATTTATTGTATATACAAAACTTCAATTATTATCAAGTTTCAAATAATTACGTACAAAACTTAATCAACACTATAAAAACGGCACGGCGTTATGTATATAAGACCACTAACAAAGACATGGCGCAAACTTTTCGGCAAAAGGAAGGAGACACCACCTACTCCATATAACCGCTACAAACTAATTTAAGATACATAATTTTTTGTCGTCTCGTTTGTCTAACGACTGCCCTGAAGCATTTGAAGATAATAATAATAAAGAAACAAAACTGTGGCACATGAAACGTGAAACGTAATAAAAATAACAAGAAAAACAACACAGGATACTCGTATATTGTAAGCAAAGCTATAAATGTCCTTAGGATTTGTCATAAAATGCCACTGTTTTCAGTGGCTTTTGGTGGTGATATGAATTTTTAAATGCTGTTGAACTTTAATTCCAAGTAGAAAAATCGGCCGGTCCCAGTTTTTTTTTTTAAGTTGAACTTTAATTCAACTTTATTCATTCAATTTGGCAAATATAATATCTGGCCGCCAAATGGATACTCTTATGGTTATACCGAAATAGAATTGCCTTACACGTGCGATACTTAAGTAAGTTGTAATTGTTGTAGTTTGAATTCGGAAATTTCAGTCTGGTGAAAAGATGTCCTATGTCCTATCTGCAAAATTCTGATGTATATTGTTAAAAATTATGTTTTTTATGCGAAGGATATGTTCCAAGTAGAAAAATTGCACACCCATGTGTGAAAAATCCACATATGAGTAATTCTATGTGAAGCGATCAAACAATTTTGGGCGCAGAAATAGTCCTTGTAAAAAAAATGATATTTTCAAAATTCTTCTAACTTTGTTTTGTTTGTTTGTATGTTTGTGGATGACACACGCCTTAACGTCAGGACCGATTTCAATAAAATTTTGAAGACAGTTAGTGGACTTTATGGACTACCGTTGAAAACGCAATGGGTGGATTGCGCGTGGTAAATCTAAAGCGGGACAATTTCCCCTACACGATACTTACTACCGGCCGTGGCATAGTGGTTAGAACACGCGACTACCGTGCGGGAGATCGCAGGTTCAAACCTGGCTCCAGTCATCCTAAAAAAATTGTTCTTTCATTGTCGGCTCCCCTCGAATGTTGTTGACAGCAATTTCGCAGTATAAGTGTCGAGTCAATCGGCGTGTCTAGCTTCTCTAACAGTGAAGTTCGCATTCGTCGATAAACAAGTAGTTGCCGTTAGTTGTGAATCTAAAAATAGAATGCGTGTTAATTCGCAACAACGCGAGAAGCTATCCCATACCTCATTCATGGGATGCAAAGGGAAATTAAGTTTAAGATACTTACTAACTTTAAATCGATATTAAATTATTATGGCATGTAACTTGACAAAACAAATTTAGCAGAACTTCTTCTTTTTCGGGCTACTTTCACGTTCAGTTCTCATATTGAGTTCCTAAATCGTGTAGTGTACTGTGTTATTATCCAAATTTAGAATTAAATAAAATAAATTCTCTGATACGAATTCAGTATTGTCATTACAAGAAATAAAGAAAGAATAATTATACTTTCAAAATCTAATCATTGTATTAGAATCACGCATGGCAAATCTTCCCAGAGGCGCTTGACTACTTTCAAACCCTATTAATGGCTCACCCTACTCTTCATGTCTTCAATTGTCGAACAATGTCTAAGAATATCTTCAGCCATGTTATCCTTTCCTCACTTGTTATGATGACAGCCAAACAGAAAAAAGAAAATAACAAAATATAGATCACAACAAAGGTAAAACGAAACAATCAATACCACAAACAAAAAAACTAGAAACAGCTTACGTAGACTGCATCTTGTTGCATATACATATATGAACAAAACATACAACAACATACATTGCATGTTGCCACTTTGGCCTGCAGGATATTCAATACCTTAGTGCATACCGAAGGGCAGACAACAAAGGATATGTACACGATTCATGCACGTTTAATGCCTTTGGACGAAGAATCAGTAGAAGAGGGAAACATAAAAATGTGCCAAACATAAGGAGTTGTGGAGTTGTAAAATATTCACTAAAAAAACAGCGAAAAAATGGTGGTGGTAAAGAAATCATAATACCCTATAAAATCTTGAACACGAAAACTAAGAGAATATTTATAAAGAGAAGTTCTTTTGATTATTATTTTTGTTGTTATGATGTTGCTTCATAGTTGGGTGTTATATCTAGTTCAGTCAACGGCATAAGGTAGCCCACGGGCGCGAGGGACACACACGCATTCGCTCACACATTGAACGAAAAAAACAAATGCATTCGTCCAACGCGGTTGTGTCGACTCATGTTGTTAGCACAATAATAAGAGAAATTAACTTTTTTTTGGTAAATATGAATTCTAATATGTTAATATACGTTGCCACGCGCACATCCGTAATATATAACAATTAATTTCTGGATTTTTATGTTATAATTTTGTTCATAGTTATGAAAAAACTATACAACAATTAGATTCACAACAGTGAAAGAGGGAAGAGAGCAACTCACCAACACAAACTCATATTGTGGTTGTATTGGGCTGCCATTCACTGATCTATAATTTTTTTAGATTCATAACTGTAACAAATTTCAGAAAAAAATTTGAGATCTAAGTTCTATAAGATACTTTTTCTGTTGGAAAATATTTCTTATATAATTTCTAAAATGCAAAGGCAACGAAAATAATGAACAAAGACAATATGGAGTAACGAGTTACCAATACCACTGTAAGTAAGACTTTCAAGCACATGTGGCCATACCATTGAAGTTTCTGTATGTCAGACAATCTATGTGCAACTAAAATTTCAACAGGCAAGTAAACTTTTCATCATTTGAACGATAACAAGATAGACGACTGAACAACGTAAGGAACTTCTAGGAAACGAAAACCACTGGCGAAATTTGTATAGCAACTGCAACTGTTAATACTTTTCTAATTCTAGAAATCTTTATGAGTTTTTGGTGGATAAACTTTTAGGGGGTTTCTTGGAAATCGAAACAATCAGTGAATGTGTGTTTCGTATACATATATATATATATACTAATGTACTTCCAAAATATGTTCTATGCTACAGTTGATAAAACAGTTAACACTGGAACTACAACAATTTAAAATTACGAACTGGTGCAAACTCGTTGTTGTTATAGCCAAAAGATTCCTTCACCGTCTATTGTTAAATTACTGTTCAAAGAACACCTCCGGAGAAGTTATAACTTTCAGCTAACTTTTGTAGTTTATTTTTATTTTGTGTTGAAATATTTGTTGAAATTCTTACGAAAATTCGACATATTAATGGTAAGGGCTTCGTGAACCATATGAATAAATGTTTAAGTCTCTTTACCAATATTACTTAGCCACTGTCAATTGAGAATGATGTCGGTTGTTCTCTGAGAAATGTTTTTGGTATTTATCTAGTTATCATAATGTTCAGCACTTTTAAGGATAATATGAATGTTTAAAATAATCAATTTAATATTTAATTGCACATAACTAGTAAATTTCCTATATTATAAAATTTTTTTTAAATTTTATGTTATTACGACTACTGTATATTTCTGAGAAATCCTAGCGCCGGCATACACGTGCTTTGGTGCAAGGACCTAATCAAAATATTAAAATTACATAAACAAGTCATGACACAATAAACTTTATCAAATAAAAATCTGACTAAATAGATAATCAGGATGCAAAAGCAATTATAATTGTGTACAATGTAAGGATACTTACAAAATTAGAATGTTGTTTTAAAACCTTTTTCGTGATGAGGTCGTTACCCTGATTTAGAATTGAAATCAAAAGTTTATTACTTTCCTGTCTCAGTTATCCACATTTATTTTATCGCCGACCCCCTCGATATTGTCGACTGCAACTTTGCATTAAAGGTCTATTAAAAGCTTCTCAAACAGCTGACATTCGGATTCGTCTATAATTTTAGGTCCCGTTGTGTGAGTCTAAAACAGTGAACGGCAGCTCAAGACAACCACATTATGGGTATGTGTTGGTGACTTGCTCTCTCCCCTCTCTCACTGTAGTAAAGAAAATCTTTATAAAGTTTTCTCATAACTATGAACAAAATCTATATATATAAAAGTGAACATTTGTTTCTACGTATGTCCACTATGGACTTCAAAACCACCCAACCGATGTGCAACAAACCGGCATCAATAGAAAGACAATCTTTCGAGGATCGTTATAGGTTACTTAAACATTGCATTTGAATCATGTGGTACATTTATTGAGTCGATTTTCGATTTTCCCATACAAAAAAGTTCAAAAGTTTTAAATTGTCAAAATTTAAATAGTATGTCAATGTTAAATTTGTCAATATTTGAATTTTCAAAGACAAATGGTATATTTATGTATGTATATAAGATTTAAATTGAGTTTGTTTGAAACTCAGTGGATGCTACAGCATTTAACTGATGTCTCTGAGTTGAGGCCAATCCATTCCACCCCTTTAACAAAAATATCTGGCGTACTACTAAAATAAGTGACTTTAAATCAGGTGTGGATGCAATATTATCAGGTCAAAAACTGGCAGGATTAGATTATAAGGCATCACGCCGCCTCCATGAGCTAATTTGTTCAAGTGCGGTATCTGAAGTACTAGATTAGTAGGAATAGCCCTACTCATAGGACCTAATTTTTCAAAGTGGCTCCGTCCGTAGGACGTAATTTTGCGAATGGTAATGGATTTTGTTGTGGATTCAATTAAGGTTAATATAGGTATTCTAAAGGAAAAGGGGGGATTTGAAATAGGATGTGGAATAAACACCAATATTCGTGATCAAGCATAAGTGGTAGCTCTGCCAAATTCTGTTTCCCAAAAGCAATAGCTGAAGGACTGCAGCACTATTCGTCTTGATATTTGGTATGCATTTTTTTGAAAAGAGTGGTGTATGTAACTGAGATCTACGGCAGAAAAAAATGAATAATCACGAATTTAAACATTTCTCAAATTTGCATTCTATTACATTTAGATCGACGAACGTCATACAACAGTGTAATATTAGCAGTTACGAATGAGTGTGGAGGATTTTATTTCCATATTGCACCAATGGGTTTTGATATTATTGATTTTGCAAAATGTTTGATCGCGTTGGCTATTGCATCCTCCTGTATTGCGCAGCTATTTTGGATGTTGCAGAATAGAGCAAAAAATTTAAATTTTCCGAGAACCGCACATGAGTTATCAAGTTAAAAAATGTTGCAAACATGTCAAATCATAATGAGAGATGAGTGTACTATGACACACAAAAAATCGTTCAAACCCCTTGATCGCGTATTATAGGATTTAAGAAGCAATACATGATTGAGTTATCCTTCTTAAATAAATTTACCCAGAAAATATAAGGGAATCAAAGTGTTACTACTATGTATAACAATGATACCCACGGATTTGCCGTTAGATTTAAATGACTACAGTTTTCAGTTCGGTTAAAATTTGCAAATACATTCAATAAATCTGAGGGACAGTCTATTCAAATTTGAAAAATCCAATTTTTCGCATGATCACCTTTATGTTGCATGTCCACATGTAGAATGGCCCACTGATTAAAATATGTACACTTCTTTGGTTCTTCCATACATACTCTATTATCAAAAGCGTTACAATAAATTTCTGTCATTATAACTATACTATGTTTTAATATACCTCAAAATTTTTGTTAAATTTCGATGCGAATATCAAAAGAACTAACACAACCCGAAGATTTATTCCAACCAAAAAAAAGTTAAATTTCAGTCAATACTTCTATAGGCAGGACGAAGTCTGCCCGGTCAGCTAGTTATAATATAAAAATGCAGGAAATAATTAAAATCCAGGAAATGGGCACTAGTTCCTATGTGGTGAAATAATTACTTACTGGGGGACGACCTTGAACTAGTGAAATGGGTCCCCATGAAAAGGGTACTTACATAGGTACCCATACTAGGGGTGGTGATATAAGCACCCAAAAAACATAATTTCCACATGAATAAGGTCTAAAGGAGAATTTTCTATTTTTAGAATTACCTACTTATTTACTTTAACTAGAATTGCCGATTGAATCGACACTACCCTTTGAAGTTGCTTTAGACGAGTAAGCGATGGGTAATCGAACAATGTACCTCGTGTATGATAGTAGCGTTTTTTAACCATTATGCCACGACCGGCCGTACCCCGAAATAATAAATTAAAACAGATCTAAACGTTTCGTTTACGCTTCCTGTCGCTTTCGTGTGCATTCATTTTTTACTTGGTGGTTCGGCGCTCGTTTACCATAGTAAGTACCCATGTAGGGAGTAGTGCGGTAGGTAGTTCAAGCATGGCCAACCGACACCTCCAGAACTGCAGGGATATTGGAATTAATTTTTACCGAAAAATTAATTTCTTTTATTGCCGTGCCAACAAAAACATCTACACAACCGCGTCGGACGAATGCTCAAGCGAGACGGAATGCATTTGGTTATTTCGTTCAATGCGTGAGCGAATACGAATGTGTCTCTCGCGCCCATGTGGCACCTTACGCCGTTGACTGGTCTAAAAGAGTGCCAGGGAAAACCGAATGCACGCACACTCAAATATTATGTGTTTGTGGATGGGTCTGTGAAGCAAGCGCGCATGGTATTGGTTTCATAATGAAAGAATCACAGAGGCCGGCAATGATCTCTATTTCACATAGAGATACTCTGCAATTCATACCTATGTCAAGCTGTTTATGATTCAAAGAAGCCAGTCTATAGTCCGTTTCTGCGTGAGTATTAAAAAAGCAACATCATTTACCGGATTGACTTCTAAGAATCAATCATAGCTTGGCGTACGTGCAAATTTCCGGTAGCTTCTGTTTGAAAAGAGGTTGTAACTGACCTCGCGATGCTATGGGCTGCCTGGTATTGATTTAAAAGTAGAAGCGTGTTAATTTACAATAACGCAAGAAACTATTTCATACCTCATTCATGTTTTGTAAAAGGAAATTAAAAATTTTTCAGTCATTCTTATGACTGAAGTTGCGCTCATAATTTTACATGCATATCTTTTTTATAAGTACACTCGTGTTTTTCAATCGGACGCCGTTCTCAGTAACTCGATTTTTGCTCGTACACTACTAGGGATATTTTGTTTTTGGAGAGAGCAAAATCCTTATGAGAATCTAGAGACTCCAGTACATCCCGGTTTACCTGTCGAAGGCGTCGTCGGCCCTTTTTTCTATAAATCGGAAATCCGAATCGTAAAAAGCCAACGCTAAAGGCCAGCTATTGGTGATTATCGTATTCCTTAACATTTGGAGGAGAATTGATTCCAACAAGACGGCTGCGTAACTTGGCATATAGCGCGTGAAACCATCTCAGTGAAGTGACCATTGCACAGTGGTTCCTTTTTGGTTTTTTTTGGAATTAATTCTGTAACTTTTGAACGGATAATGCTATCTTGATGAAATTTGAAATAGTTAAAGCTGAGGTGTTTTCGAGATGATTCGGAAATATTTGGCTCCCTAGGGGGTGTGGGGGCCACTTCGTGGCCCTCCAAAGTTGGTCACCTCGGGTGTTTCAAAATTTCAAATGCTTGAGGAATGTGCATTTATGAACCGATTTGAAAGATATTTTGCATTTAGATAGTGCTTCGAAAAACCTTTAAAAAACATGCTTACATGAACATGTTATCTCATTTATGTCAAGAGATATTTGAGAAAATAAAAAAAATTGTGTCATTTTTGGACGAGGTTGATTTGGTATTTTTAAGGGTGTGAGCTCAGTTTTTCCTTGATTTTAAAGATATTTATATCGTTAGTTAGCTTATAAAATTCTGAATGAAATTGGTGAAAAAATAATGCAAATATTTTGTTCCAATCAAAAGTTATAAGCATCGCAAGTAAAAGTTTCCAAAAAAAGTCATATTTTTACTATTTTTTTTGCAAAAAGGCGACTACATTCTTTCGTTTGTAAAAAAAATATTTCTTCCGGGAAGTGGCAATTTCTTAATTATTCCTCATAGAAATGTTGATGCAGATGCATTTAATGCTAAATTTGAATCAGTTCAGCAAAATGGTTCTCCGGCAAGGGAAGTCAAAAATACCCCATTTTTGAAAAAAAAAATTTTTTGTTTTTGAAAATTCTCAAATCGCAAAGCGCCAACGAGAAAGCTCATTATATATTTTTTTGACCAGATATGTGGACTAGTTAACCGTAACGTATTTCAACATCCCTGCCATAAACAAAGACAGTGTGGCCATTTTAGTAAAAAATTCGGAATTTTGGAACATATTTTCCCCGTTTTAGGAATTTGGGTATTTTGTTATAAGATATGGCAACATATTGTTATTCGTTTTTTTAAGGACAATTTTATGTACTTTATTCCAATATTTCGTTAAGATATTCCAATCCGTTTGAATTTTACGCTATTTTTCATATAAGATATTATTTCTCCAAAAAATACGTTTTGACCAAATTTTATATTTGACTCAGAATCATGCCCAAAATAAAATGTGCTTTTAATTAATTTTTGTAAATTATTAAACTTCATGTCGTTCCCTTTTCAACGATATGCAATACTTGTATGTCAAGAGTTTAATTATTGTTTATAATTATAATCAAACTTCACTACCTCTGTAAAAAAAGTATATATCGTGAAACACACATATATATGGGGGCTATATCTAAATCTGAACCGATATGCTTAGCTTTGTTACCACATTAGAACAGTGTGAAAAAACTAAGATGTGCAAAGTTTTGTTAACATCAGAGCAAAAATGTGGTTTTTGGCAACAATAATCTGTAAAAGGTTATGCTAATTTGTATGGGAGGTACCAGAAGGGGCGGGGCAAGTGGACCCATTATTTCAGTATATACTTCACGCTGTCAAATAATAATACCATCCAAATTTTAGCTTCGTAGAGCCCTCCAGCATGAAGTTAGTGACAGAATAGTGGTTTTAGTAAAATAGGTCATTTTGTATGGGAGGTACTTGAGGGGGCGTGGCTATTTCGCCCATTTTCCAACCAACACTACGACTAGTGAATTTTATGCCACTGGTAAATTTCTATTCAAATTGATTAAGAACTACTCCAATTATCGTCTTAACCATTTACCCAGCCGGCCAGACGGACATAGCTTTATTGGGTTAAAAAGCTCCAAAACTTATTTTTTGTAAAGAAATCTAGGGTCTCAGTTATATGTTCTGTTGTGTTTAACTTTTTCCCGTTTAAAATTATGTATTCTCTCCACCATGTAGCTGAGCTTGTACAAATTTTATTCAAAATTTGTTAAAAATTGTAATAATAACACACAAAATCTACAAAAACATATAAATATTGCATTAAAAATCAAATTTTTAACTTAATAAAATAATTTTGCTTAACATATTTATGCAATAAGGGACATTTTTCGTAATTTGTCTCGCATTCCTGTGCATAGGGATTTATAAATCATAAATAACTTAATTAAAGAGTCTATGAGCTTGTAAGTTTTATTAATAAGTAACGACTCCATAATGATGTTTTAGTCTCATGTGTACTAAAAATGTCTCTAATTGCATAAATATGTTAAGCAAAATTATTTTTTTAAGTTAAAAATTTGATTTTTAATGCAATATTTATATGTTTTTGTAGATTTTGTGTGTTATTATTACAATTTTTAACAAATTTTGAATAAAATTTGTACAAGCTCAGCTACATGGTGGAGAGAATACATAATTTTAAACGGGAAAAAGTTAAACACAACAGAACATATAACTGAGACCCTAGATTTCTTTACAAAAAATAAGTTTTGGAGCTTTTTAACCCAATAAAGCTATGTCCGTCTGGCCGGCTGGGTAAATGGTTAAGACGATAATTGGAGTAGTTCTTAATCAATTTGAATAGAAATTTACCAGTGGCATAAAATTCACTAGTCGTAGTGTTGGTTGGAAAATGGGCGAAATAGCCACGCCCCCTCAAGTACCTCCCATACAAAATGACCTATTTTACTAAAACCACTATTCTGTCAATAACTTCATGCTGGAGGGCTATACGAAGCTAAAATTTGGATGGTATTATTATTTGACAGCGTGAAGTATATACTGAAATAATGGGTCCACTTGCCCCGCCCCTTCTGGTACCTCCCATACAAATTAGCATAACCTTTTACAGATTATTGTTGCCAAAAACCACATTTTTGCTCTGATGTTAACAAAACTTTGCACATCTTAGTTTTTTCACACTGTTCTAATGTGGTAACAAAGCTAAGCATATCGGTTCAGATTTAGATATAGCCCCCATATATATGTGTGTTTCACGATATATACTTTTTTTACAGAGGTAGTGAAGTTTGATTATAATTATAAACAATAATTAAACTCTTGACATACAAGTATTGCATATCGTTGAAAAGGGAACGACATGAAGTTTAATAATTTACAAAAATTAATTAAAAGCACATTTTATTTTGGGCATGATTCTGAGTCAAATATAAAATTTGGTCAAAACGTATTTTTTGGAGAAATAATATCTTATATGAAAAATAGCGTAAAATTCAAACGGATTGGAATATCTTAACGAAATATTGGAATAAAGTACATAAAATTGTCCTTAAAAAAACGAATAACAATATGTTGCCATATCTTATAACAAAATACCCAAATTCCTAAAACGGGGAAAATATGTTCCAAAATTCCGAATTTTTAACTAAAATGGCCACACTGTCTTTGTTTATGGCAGGGATGTTGAAATACGTTACGGTTAACTAGTCCACATATCTGGTCAAAAAAATATATAATGAGCTTTCTCGTTGGCGCTTTGCGATTTGAGAATTTTCAAAAACAAAAAATTTTTTTTTTCAAAAATGGGGTATTTTTGACTTCCCTTGCCGGAGAACCATTTTGCTGAACTGATTCAAATTTAGCATTAAATGCATCTGCATCAACATTTCTATGAGGAATAATTAAGAAATTGCCACTTCCCGGAAGAAATATTTTTTTTACAAACGAAAGAATGTAGTCGCCTTTTTGCAAAAAAATAGTAAAAATATGCCTTTTTTTGGAAACTTTTACTTGCGATGCTTATAACTTTTGATTGGAACAAAATATTTGCATTATTTTTTCAGCAATTTCATTCAGAATTTTATAAGCTAACTAACGATATAAATATCTTTAAAATCAAGGAAAAACTGAGCTCACACCCTTAAAAATACCAAATCAACCTCGTCCAAAAATGACACAATTTTTTTTATTTTCTCAAATATCTCTTGACATAAATGAGATAACATGTTCATGTAAGCATGTTTTTTAAAGGTTTTTCGAAGCACTATCTAAATGCAAAATATCTTTCAAATCGGTTCATAAATGCACATTCCTCAAGCATTTGAAATTTTGAAACACCCGAGGTGACCAACTTTGGAGGGCCACGCAGTGGCCCCCACACCCCCTAGGGAGCCAAATATTTCCGAATCATCTCGAAAACACCTCAGCTTTAACTATTTCAAATTTCATCAAGATAGCATTATCCGTTCAAAAGTTACAGAATTAATTCCAAAAAAAACCAAAAAGGAACCACTGTGCATTGGTTACTTCGTTAAAGTGATTTGACACCATTGGACTGCTTTTTGTGGTGTTACGTCACATTTGTGGTCTATGCTGATAGACCAGCAACGACTGAGTTTTGTCTACTCTTTGTTGTTTACAGCATTCACCCTAACGTATAAAATATACTCGTACAGTAAGATTTTTGTGAAACAACTTTAATGTTAGTGGAAGAAGATATCCTTTTGTATTTTCACTTTTTCTTAAACGCATAAAACCCCAATGAGTTTCCTTGTCATCTCCTAAAAAGGGTTTAAAGGATTTACATCCCTACATCACATGGAGGGCGTTGAAGTATATTGACACTTTGAAAATATATTACACAACAAAGAAATATTGCAAGAATTAATGTAATCAAAAACAACAACTACTTTTAATACGGAAGCCGTGAAAAGTGTTATCAAAGGCATTGCAAAGAAGTTGGTGTAACATTCGAATTATGGAATGTATTTTATAGATGCCCAGCTCTCTAATGACACCAATTAGTTCATTTTTTGAATTACTTCTGATGGTGATAAACATATTTTAAATTACAGATGTTTCAAGATGTTTTATTAACCATTTTATTTAATTTTAACTTTCACTGAGCATATATAAAATTGTGGTAAAAATTTAACTCTGGTATTTTTAACATAAACTTTTAATAATAGTGTTTTTTATTTAATAAAAATATTGTGACTATGTTGCCCAATCACCATCCGCCCCAGCATATTACATCCGTGGACATCATGCGGTGTGCATTCATTGTTTCCCCTGTAATATGAAATGACACCAGACAAATGTTGCAATGCTGACAATAGACCGACAATTAAATCCATATTACTGTGTGTTGGAGTGTGTGTTCGTTTTGCTGTGGTCCAAGTTTATCTGCTTATTAACACATCATTAACAATAGATGACGGCCCATTGTTGTAATTGTTGTTGTCGTTTAACTTCTCTTGATTCACATCATGATTGTTGCATGCTCGAGTGCATAGATACACACACACACTTGTAAGCATTACAGTGCCGAGTCCAGGGTGTTGCCATCTCACGTGTTGTCACACGCCCTCACCATGTTGTCCCCTAAACATGTAGGTTGCAACAACTTTACCCTAATGTTGGTTCATTTGGCTGGCATTGCCCTTGTTGTTTATATGTTGTGGTCGTGTTGTTGTCTTGTTCGACACACCTTCTCGTTTGCGCTATTGCTTTTCATGCTTGTAGTAACAGCGAGATAGTTATGGCAATTGTTGATCTTGTGCTGCATAGCAGTTACAACAGGTATAGGATATATATTACTCAAGCATTACTAATGATAACTAAATATGGATGGATGTTAGAAGTCATACATGTTAGCTAATAGTCGTCACGGATCAATGGGAGGTAAATTAATTTAAAGCTGATAATAGATGCAAATTTTCAATAAGTAAAGTAGTAATGAATAGAAACTATGCCAGTGATGGTTTAAAAATAGGATAAACAATGATCTATAGACGGCGCATGACAATTTTTGTCGCATTAACCCTACAACACACTGGAAGCTGTGTATGAGCTATAATCGTAATAGCTAGATTCTATGCTTTTGAGTTAATGATCTTTTATAATACAGTACAAATAATAAGCTATAGATGGCGCATCACAGTCTCCGTCATATAAATTTGAAGATGTTGCATGTAAGGTATAAGGTGTGTAAAAAAAAAATCAATTTACAAAGTTACTTAGAGGAACCTATACCCAATTCCAACATAAATCTTCGAATTCAATAACTATCTCCCTCTCTCCAAAAAATAAACAATTCTTTATTCTGCCTTCGTAAAGATTAAATAACTCTGCTACTGCCTTCAATAATAAAGTATTTACACATATGGGTATACAACATTTACCACTCACATAATTCCAGATTTCCTGCCATAAGTATTAAATTCCATTATGCTTTATTCGATAATTTTCAAATCTTTGTTTCCACAACAATTACTTAAGCCTTGTAAATCCATCGATACATAAAACGCATTTGACCTGAAATCACTACAAGCGATTTATTGTGTGGAAAAAATGTAATTTCTCGTTAACAGGCAAAATGTTTTTTAATGTCGGGTTTGGAAAGTTATTGTTGATGTATCTCATCCTGTAGTGACCTATAATCGTTAGCTTAAAATATTGATTAAATTGTTACCAATCAATTTCAATTAAGGCATTTTTCTTCAGCATTCCCTCATGTTGCAAACGTGTAGTAGCTGTGATTGCGAGTAAATACTCCTACACGCATTTTTTTGATATGTTCATTAATTGTTGCTACAATACTGATTTATAATTAATGATATGATTTGTTATTCTTTTCTTTGCTTAGTAGAAATTATTAACAGAGTAAAACAACATTTCTGGGAACTTAATATTACAATTTGATTTTATTATGTATTGTGATCTACTAAGCTCAAGAATTATATTAAGACTCAAATATGTTTTGTTTTTTTTTTCGGAGACGCTATCACATGTTCCATAATTCTAGTGGTAGATATCAAATTAGATTTTGGTTGGCCTTGAATTGTGGCTTATATTCTATTATCTTTTCTGACATTCGATTCATTGGTTTTAATTCGATTCATGGGTCAAAATGTTATATCTGGACCTGAACATATAAAATGGTACATTATGGGAAGAACTTTTTTCAGCCAGATGCCGTTTAATAGCAGTTTTCACCCTCTTGTTTTATATATATGGGCAAAAAAAACTTTATTACCTTTAAACAAAATTGAGTAATTTGTTCTCTTGTGAAGCAATATCGAAACATTCACTAGCACTGTAATCATCAGGGCAACCGCAAATATGCACTAAAAATCGAGTTTTATACTCTTAAAATATGCCCTAAAATAGCAAAATATGCTCTTAAAACCATAAAATATGTTAAAATGTCAGTATAATTGTTGTTCCCAAACTTTTTGAACAAGAAGGCGTGTGAAAAAACAAGATTTTTAAAGATATTTTTATAAACGAAAAATTATTGTAAAAAATATGAAAAATGTTTAAAAATATGCTCTAAAAAATATTAAAAATGCCTGTATAAAAGATATTTTTTTTTAAATTTGGTCTTAAATACAAAATATGCTAAAATATAACTTTATGGGTAAAATATGCAAAAATATGCTCTAACAAATATGTGTCAAAACACTTGTAAATGTTTGAAACAAATAAATACCTTACCCATTTGTTAATATCACGTTCTAAAAAAACATGCATTTGCATATTTTCAGTTGCCCCGGTAATCATATACATTGTTAAGACATCAGAATAATAACATTTTTTATTCCTCTTAATACAATCGCTTCACTTTTTGTCACTGCCATTAACTAGAACAAAACAACAACCTTTAAATCTTAACACATCAGCCAAAACACAGAATCGCTCATGAGAAGCTTAAGCATTTTCTTATACCAGTACAATTTTTAATCGTTGTATAGTACAGTGAAGAGCGGATACGCAAATAAACCCATTATGGGACACTACCTATGCTCAGCTGTGTATTGCAAAAATATGTTATGGCACAAATCCAAACACTTTTACACAAATTTTCGCATACAACGATAACATTGGCTATGTAACTTTGTATGTAATTGTAACACATGTGTTGCCTTCTGTGAATATTTTTCCTATTCGCAGCCGTGAATGGTACACGAAATGTTGTTGTTCTCACTTTTTGGCGAAGCTACTAATTATGACGCGTGTGTTTGTTTTCCTGGGTGTTTTTTTTCTGACACGTTGTTTGTGTGTCTGTTTGGAAATGTGTTGTGCTTAAACATTCGAAGTGGCGGAAATCATGAGTAGACCAGTATAAATCAGTAGAAGGCCTTCTTTCAAGAGTCCGAAAGACATTTATTGAATCCTGTAGACTTTTTAAGAAATTACCGACTCCCTTTCTTTTGATATTGCGTGAGATTGGGAGTCTAGGCCTTTCATTTTCGCTTCCCATAATATGGTCTTATGGAAGACCTGCATACACATGATAACAGAAGCATTTCCTTATAAAAAAACTTTATTTTTTGAGAGCACACGGTTATTTTTAGATATTTCTGTCTACGCCACCATATAACAACAAGAGCCTAAAAAGTGACAAATTCCTCTATATGATACTTACTAACTTCAAATCGATATTAAATTATTATGGCATGTAACTTGACAAAACAAATGATAAAGAACTTTCTCTTTTTGGGGATACTTTCAAGTGCAGTTCTCAAAATTAAGTCCCAGATCAATGAGCTGACAAATGTTGTACTGTGTAAATGACATCATTAACAAATAAGGACTTCTGCCTGCGTTGTATGGGGAAGGCCTCTCAAATTCCGCCACTGTGTTTACGTTCACAACACAGATTCACAAATTTACAAGTATGTATGGCTTGTGTGTGCTTGAGTCTATTTACACACAAGCCAAATTAATTTACCTGCACACATAACAGTAAATATGCTAACATATATGCTTTCATTTAAACCCATTGACAAAGCTTGCGGCACTTAATTAATTAATTAAGCGATGAGTTTACGACATAAATTATTTTTTAAAATTAAATAACGAAATGTTGTAGGAATTTCACAATTAAGAAACAAAAATTTGGCACAACATAACATTACTAACACCAGACGCTAGACTTTCTAAATAGTAGCAAATAATTGTTGTACGTCCTTGAGCAAATTTGAACCGTCCGTCCGGCTGTACACATGATAACTTTCAAAAGACGTAACTTAATGTTTGGAAACTTTGCATTGGTTGATGTTTTTCCAAATCTTCTTACATTTAATGTTTCAAAATAGTTTCTGGCGTAGGGCCTTCGCTACGGGGTCTTTTGAACACCAAACTGTCGGTCCAATGTTGCACCACTTTTTCGACCATAGCCAGTCTTATTTCATCAAAAGTGCGTTAAATATTGACTTCTACATTATCAATCGTTGTTGGTGTATCAGCATAGACTAGAGGTTTGAAGTACCCCCAAAAAGTAGTCCAAAGCTGTCAAATCACACGAACGAGGTGGCCAAGTCACAGCTCCATTTCTTGAGATAATTCAGTCATCCAACGTTTGGCTCAACAACATGATATTTTTACGTGCTGAATGGCATGTTACACCGTCCTGCTGGAACCATTTTTCCTCCATATACAATAACATGAGGAATAACAAAAACACGAATCTTTTGTTTGTAACGATCGCTATTCACGGTAATTCTGGCACCGCTTACAGATTTAAAGAAAAATGGGGCGATGACGCCTTTGGCATGTCAACCGCGCCAAACAGTGACTTTTTCGGGATGTATTGAAATCAACATACCCGTTAAGCCAGTAATGAGCCTTATCGTTAACGATAATTTGAACATACAAACCTCGTTCGACTTCCAGTTGGTGCTCAGGCCATGCACCGAACACACTATGGAATTGATTGTACGCTGGCTTTACCAGTAGGTGGCTGAAGGCCACTATCTTTTCTCTAAATTTTCCAAGACTAGAGAACAGGTACAGATTTAGTTGCTGAGAATGGCATCAGCATACATTAATTCGAGATTTCTGACACACTCTTCTGTGCGCACGGTACGGTCTCTATTTTTATGAATATTATCCAAAAGAGTACATTTGGTTATGAATAGATCAATAGTATTGCAAAAACTTGACGAAGTGGTCTATAAGTCTGGCGAACAATGCGCAAGTCTTGGTAATAAATGTCCACGATATGTATGAGTTGTTCTGGCGGAACTCTTTATACTGAAAAATAATAACACACACCTCAATAGTATGAAAGCTAGTATTACAGTTATCCCTATTGGAAGTTATATACGTTTAAGAAATACACCATTTATTTGTGTGCTATCCACTAAAGACCAGAATCAAGCCATACTGAATCAATTTCAAATAGCTTGCATGTTTTTCAACTACAGCAAAATAATCAACACAAAACGTTAAAAGAGTGATTGCAGAGGAACGATTTGGAAGTGGAACATATAACTTCAACTAAAAGAGAAAACAAGATTTTAAAACTAGCAAAGCACAAAACCAATCACACGCGGTCATGAGAACAATAAAGAGTTTACAAGAGTTGAATGCTTGTGTGTGTGAAGTTGAGTTTTGCCTGTTCCGATGTTTAACAGCAAGCCTAATATAATATTTCCTATGGTCCATATGTTTTACATTGTGTTCCAATATTATGTGCAGGACAAGCAGAAATATGCAATACAAATCGTGATTTATGTGCTTAAAATATGACTTTAAATAGCAAAATATACTATAAAAAATTAGTTATACAAAAATTGTTTACTTCTTCATTGTTTAATGCACTTTATACCTTTAAAATGTCGTCATAAATGTTGGTATTGTAACTATCTACTTCCAGCCATGTTCCCCAACGAGTTATTATAGGTTTATTTAAAACTAAATTTATTTTTTAGTTTTGCTTGTATGTTGTCCATTCAGTCGTTGTACATATTTTCTAAATGTTTAGTTCGAAGAACTGTTTCAGATGGCACTTGGTAGTCCGTGTAGTTCTCACAAAAAATGTTTTAATATTATGGTTTCTTATTTTGTAAAGTGGGATCTTAGCAGACACAAAAGCTCGGCACAGATTCGTGTTCTTTTAAGATTCTACCGGAAATTTCTGGCAAAAACAATTTTCTGTCTGCTTATTTTCTCCTTTTTGATTTAATGTTTGCCGATTTTAAATGCTGCTTCACTTAAAATCTGTGATCAGCTGCAACAGATTTGGCTGTTACATTTGAAAAAAGCAAAGTTGCAAAAACTTACTTGTATTGACTAACAAAAAATTAATGTGAAAAACATTAAATATGCTTCAAAAGGTAAAATATGCTCTTAAAACCATTATATGCCGAAATATGACTTTATGGGTAGGTTAGGTTAGGTTAATTCAGCAACCACGTTCAACACAGCTCAAATGCTAATAAAAATAAAATATGCTCTAACAAATAGGACTCAAAACACTTGTAGGACCATGAAACATGTAAATACCTTTCCTATTTGTTAATATCTCGTTTTAAAAAAACATGCATTTGCATATTTCGGGTTGCCCTGGTTATGTGCTTGCTTTGGCAGGTAAATATAGAACAAGATTAAAACTGGTGTTTTGTTTAAATTTTTCTCAATAAACTCTAGAGTATGTAAAAAACTAATTTACATATTAGTTTTTAAAGAAAATACGAAAAAAAACTACACTTGTAACTTTAAGAGTGATACTTACATTAGTTAATACCTTTTTTTATAAGTTACTTCTTACTTGTGTTGCTTGCAACTGTTTAGGCAGACAATTGCTTAAGGTACGGTCAGATTAGGCAAATATTTGACGAAAACCGTCACATATTTCTTTGCCACAGTCTGACCACAAAACATTTTTGCGTGGCAAACAACAAAACAGCTGATTTTGGTCAAACGAAATTATTTGCCTTCAAATAAAAATATGCTCAATGTGACCAAAGTGTGACCACCAAAGAGCAAATATTTTCCTCTTTTTTGGGCAAACATTTATTTGATCTTACAAAAGTTTTGTAAGAGCAAACAAGGGTAAATAACAGCTGTTATCAGCGGTGTTGTCAGCTAACCGACAGAAATAAACAAAATGAAGAAAAATATCGCCAATTTAAATAATAATAAATAAAATAAAAGGAAGAAATGGTGAATATAAAATATATTTTGGTAATATTGTGGAACTGTTATAAAATTTTATGCATAATTAAAAGGGAAAAGTTCTAGCTTGGTTAATTATCTCAAATCGGCTGTAAACCGGGTAAGCTGCGACTAATTATGGTACAATAAAGATAAATTGGCCATAGTTTAACCGGTTACAAGCAAATCCAACAAATATCGGTTGTCAGGCAGTTTACACTCTTGAAAGCCCGTGTCAAAAAATCACAACCCCCCGCTCCGAGGCTCATGTGTGTCAAAAAGGGGTTCTATGAAGATCCTCTATGTGGGTGTATTCAAATGAAACAAATTTTTGAGACTAATTCAGCAGTAATTCAAGAACATACAGGTCCCAATCAGGGAACGGTTTGAGTTCCTTATTTTATGCTTTGAGTGCACTCACAAAAAATATGCCTATTGTTGCCAATCCACATAATTTCAGTAAAACATGTCATAGATATTGTGAGTTTGACGAAAACTATGCTTGACATTATTATAAAAAAAAACTTGACAGTAGGAATTTTTTTTTGGCCGTAGCCGAATGTTAAAAACTTTTACAAATTATACAATACTTTATATTATTAAAAAAACTTATTATTTATTTCTAAAATAAATGAAATAAAGCAAAACGAAACAAAAAAATTATTCAGTTACAAAAAAAGGCCTTCGACACGGATAAATTGTGGCAGAATAAAATTGTTTCACTATTTATTCCATGTAAACTATGCCTTCTTTCTAAATAGAGCCGACCAGCGGCACTAAACTGCAACACTACTAGTTGGAGCACTTAAAAACTTGACAGATGCATATAAATAGCAACGGCATTAGTTACTGTTGTTGAATGCATGAATGCATGGCAAAAGCAATAAAATTATGAATACCCAATGAAAACAAATGCATTCATTCTGTTCTCTGGTCCCAATGACCCTATTACACCTAAATAATATAAAAAAAACGTTGTTCGAAGCTCTAAGGGCCACAGGCAAAAAAATCGCCACTATTATTTCTAAATACAATTGGTTATTAATTAATTAGCATTTAAATTAGCATCCAATAGTTCGAATTTCGAAACATATATATTAATTTTTTTTCTTAAAAAATGTGTTTTACCCTACAAAAACAGTCGTTGGAACCTAAACTAGATTCGGCCAAAAAATTCTAAACCTATATTTTGAATATGTAAATTTTGAAACTTGAAAAACCCCGGGTTCATAGATTGATCGATGTTTAAAATTGTCAATGTAATTTCCATTAGTAACTACATAAGTAAAATAATATGTACTCTAAAAAAAGTTGTGTTGACCACACTTATAGCAAGAACATCTGTTCGAAAGACAAAACAAAGAATAAATACATTGAAATCACAAACAAACCGTCGCCAATTATGTTGAAGTTGAAGAGAATATGGGGATAAAAGAAAATACACATCACAGTTAACCAAAATATTTGCATTTTGTATCAAACTGTTAAAAAATTTTCAGAAAAAAAAAATATTTTCTGTTGGCTTGCTGAAGGTTTCTGAGAAAACAAAATTTATTTGCCGGCAAACAACAATTTGTTGCAATTATTCGTTCAAGTGTGACCGCAGGGCAAATATGTTTTCCCTAATGTCCATCTGACACAGTTTGACACGTGTTTGATCAAACAAAAGGAGGCAAACAAATGCGCCTAGTGTGCACACAAAATCAACTCTGTATTGCTTTGACAATATTTTGGGCAAATAGGGGAAAACATGTTTTGGTCAAATATTTGACTAGTCTGACCGTACCTTTACAATTGCAGTGGAGAAACAACACGTGCAAAAGAATGAAGTCAACAACATGTATGTGATTTTGTTGCGCTTGTGGATTGTGACTTTGTTGTGGGATAACACAACTAAACACTGTTATGAAAGCGTTCAATCATTCGGCTGTTATGTTTTGGTCTCCCAAATTTAAACATTTGTATTATACGAAATGCACTCAATTGAGAATCTTTTGCTTGGTGTAAATTGAATTGCTTGAATTTATCTTAAATTGCATATTTGAATATAATTCAACAATAATTAACATATGAACTGTGACTAACTAAATGTCCTGCAAACCAACACATTTTCCACTTAGCATAGTTTAGAATAAAAGTGTCGAATTGTTAGCTATTTTTGTGTTGCAAAAATGTTTAAGAGTCTTCTAACTTACATCGCTTTAATTTCAACCCTTGCTTATATTATGTAAATATGTTTTGTACAAACACTAATTGTTTAATTTTAGTACCCACTGTCAGTCAGTTACAACTAAAAATTATGTGCAGCGTTTATCTGAAAATTACAGACAATTATACACTTGGGAATCGCCAGTGTTATTGTGGTGTTATAGTTGCAATATTCACATTTTGGTATTCATTAAATTAAATGTTATGCCAGCACTTACAGCCCCAACATTAAATCCGAAATGTGTGTGTAAGAGCTATAACAATGAACGACAAATTAAACGCAATGATTTGCGCATTATTGAAAAAATTGTAAAGCTCAGAAAGTCATGCTCAGCTTGATATAGTTAGTTAATGCAAAGGATTAACATATACTGTGGGTATTATAGTGGTTGCTCACTTAACTTAGCATGGCTTAATTTGAATCTTCAATTTACAATTGTGTGAATCAACTGCAAAACGATGGGTTGCTGTTACAACCTTTTTTTATTAAAGTAACAAAAAAATCCGTTGGGTATAACTTAGGTTGTAACCTAGTTTTATATAAACTTTAATTACACATTATCACTATTTAATATTAGGAAAACCTTATTATCTTAAATGCCCTTCATTGTGCATTGGAAAATATGTATTAAAAATGGTCTTAGTACAAATAATATTCTTATGCCTAACTAAACGCCATTAATCACGTAATGGACAACCCACTTCAAAATAAATATTTGCCAGATATTTTCTTCAATATAATTTTAATCTAAGAAAAAAAAACAGCTGGATCCAATTCCCCCCACACCTTTTCCTCCTGTTCACTTTCTTTGCAGAACGTATGCTAAAAATAATGTAAAGCAAAATGAAAAATATTTGTAATTTTCTTCTTACCTTCAGCAGGAAGCAGATATTTTTTAATCAATGGTGTTGTGGTGCCTTTGGTGCCATAATTGATTTTGTCTTTTCTTTACTTGCATACTTATTTTACTGAGGTCTATACTAGTAAGTTCTTTTCCATTCCTTCTGCTACCAATTTATTGATTCATTATAAACAGCAGCAAGATATTTTGTGTTCCTCCTTCGTACTTGAGAGGAATATCATGCAGCAGCTACAGCTTCCTTCTTATCATTCAGGTGTAGGTGCATATACTTACGCTTTTTTGTCCTTATAATGAGAATCTTTTGGTTTGTTTTATTTTACCATATTGTCGTTCAGTTTTGGTTTTCTTAAAGTTTGGCATAAGTTCTCTTTTTTTTGTGGGACTCATCGTGAAACTTATGAAAAATGCATCGGAGTTGAAAAGTTTCCTCTCATATTACATTCAATAGACAATTTTTATTCATAATTTACGTTGTCAGTTGCACTTCACTTTTTTGCTATAGAATTGTTAGTCAGCTGCTAAGTAAAATAAAATTTAAATGGGAATCTTATTACAATAGGATACATCACTCGATAATAAGTATAAGGGGGGTCAATAACTTAGAGGGTAGGTAGGTAACGTTAGATATAAAATTTATAATGAGCGTAGGATGTCTTAATTGTTGTTCCTTTGATGAGCTAAACCTGGGTAGTTGAGTGATGCAACTAGCGTACATGCTAATATCAAAATACTAGAAATTGTTAACATTGACAATATATCATCTGAACATTACACACCATTTTCAGGATGTACGTAAATAAATTTTGAATTAATACATTTCAGTGTTTAGTGGTCAATGCAATATAATGGTGCCTTGTGTGTTGTGATGTGTCATATGGGGCAGCTAACTTTTGACGGGAGAATGGTGATACCTAAACTATTCTAAGCAATCAAATATTTATTACCTTCATAACAAGACCATTAAATCCTTTACCATTTTAGATTGGTGTGCGTCATCTCAAAGGGTTATCCGTGGCGCCTCATGACACTAGTTTGAGTTGAGTTTTATTTGTTTCTCAATTTCAAGAGTTTATTTGTTTGAAAACTTTTAGTTTTATTGTGATTGTCGATAACAATATTTTTATGGCAAAATAATCAAAAGTGGATTTGTTGATAATTATTTCATAACACTAAAACTATTTACATAAATGTGAACTCAAGTAACATAATACAGTATGTTATTGATTTGGGTCTCAATTCTGAGAACTGCACGTGAAAGAAGGCCCAAAAAGAAGAAGTTCTGCATCATTCGTTTTGTTAAGTTACATGCCAAAATTAAAATTTTATAACGATTTAAAGTAAGTAAGTATCGTATAACGGAATTTGTCACATTTTAGGCTCTTTAGTTTGACTTTGTCAAAAGTCGATTCAAAGAATATGAAAAATCATCTATAAAAATACTTTAAAGGGTATTTCTTGTCTTCGGAGACCTATATTAAAACAATCAGGAGAATATTTTCTCGGAACGTTTTAACCCTCTAGCTCCCACCCGTATAAGAAATTTTTGACCCAATTTTGGAAAACAGTTTTAAAGTCAACTTTGAACGGAGGTCAAGGCTTAAAATCTTCGATAGAAATATTCTCCGGAAAATTTTACTAAGAGTCACCGAAGACAAATAACCTCTATGAGTCAAAGGTTCCAAAATAAATTAAAAATTAAATGTTAATGGAACGTTAAAAAATCTATTTTTGAGCAAACTGCGCAACACACTTTTTTGGGAGTGAACCAAACCAATATCAAACAATAGCATTATACCTCAGTAACAAAACCCTTTTCTTCATTTTGCTCCACTACGTCACAATTTTTGTTTACAGTGGTTTAAAGTTTGATTTTTTGGTCAAAAATAAAATAAAAGAAATTGAAAAATCATGTGAAAAAAAGATTTGGAATAGATCATGACTACGGATACCTACATTAAAATTTTCCGGGGAATATTTCCTCGGAACATTTTAACCCTCTATCTGCCACCCATATTGAACATTTTGAGAAAATTTACTTTTAAGCTGTTTTTTAAAATTCGTCCTAAGATGTCCAATACGCGTGAGAGCTAGATGGTACAAATGTTCTGATGAAATATTCCCCTGAAAATTTTAATGTATGTCTCTGAAGTAATGAACTATCCCAAATGAATTTTAACACATGATTATTAAAATTCGTAGATTCGACTTTTTACCAAAAAAAAAATCTAACTTCAAAGCACTGTAAAAAAATTGTGTCGTAGTGGAGCAAATTGGAGTTTAAGGCTTTATTACTAACTACAATTACTACAATTTTACTTTACTACAATTTGATATTAGTTTGGTTCATCCCCTAGACAATGAACCTCAAATTGTGTCATAGTTTAATTGAATAATTGAACATCTATATATATAAATCTATTAAGACCTTAATCGATTCCAATATATAAAATGTTCTAATTAAACCAACAAACATACTTAAACTACTTATTATACCCGCAAGAAGCCATTTTTTATCAAGTTTCAAATAAATAGAGGATTGAATAAATCGACCTTTGTTTTACCTTCCCATTTTTTTATGTATTCGAATACTGTTCGATTCCAATAAGTTATCTAAGTACTAAAACATATTTTGTACCTTCCACTCCATACATTAGTACATAGCAAACCCCATGATGGCATATTTATAATTTCGTATTCTGTCACATCCGTATTTAGAAAAATTGCTCGGAATACATTTGGGATAACTTTTCTTAATAATTAATACCCTCATTTCAGAGATTTCTTAAAACTTGTTTGGGTGGTGTTGTGATTACATTAATTTATTGATAACATTTGTGATTTCATATGAAATCAATTCTCTAAGGACTAATCAAAATATTCAAAGCTTAGAGGAGACAATAAACTCATAAAGTAATGCGGACCGCAATTCCAGGAAATGTTAATTTGTTGTTTTGTATGTAAACATCGTGTGCCTTAAAGTTGTTGCTCTATAAAAGTATTCTGTCATTGAGAATAAATATTGTCAATATACATAAATGATATCCAGAGGGTTGGACACGGTTTATTGTATAAATTGGTTATAACAGGATGTTGAATATTTTACTATCAACGGATGGGTAAAGCATTTCAATAGACTTTTGCTTAAGTTGCATAATTTTAAATGTACGTGCATAAGTTATTATGTTTAGTAAGTTACACCACCCCATTAACGTGCCAATGATTTTTGTTATAATGGAACATTTGTTGCAATACTAATAAATTTCAATGAATTCTGCTAATTCTTTTTAATATATTTTTTTATGTTAGTCATCTCCATCACTCTTATTTGATAAATCAAAGTATCCTTTTTGACCAAAAGCTAGAAAAATAAACAATATCATGTATCTGCAATCATATGTCTACATATCCTATTATCATTATTTCTTTGCAATTAGAACATCAACAGAAACGTATATTTTAAAAGTCTAATTCGTGTAGCATTGTTGAAACCTCCCAAAACATCCTTCAACAGACATTCCTTATTGCCTCCTTTTTTATAACGAGTACCACAACCATTAACATAATATTGTAAATATTTCCGTTTATTGTTAGCAACAAATAATAATATCAATTTCATTTTTCTTCGAAACATTAATTATATGTTTACACCGGTTTCTAGTAGCTTTTTTACATACACTTACACAATTGTGCATTAATTTTATGTATCACCACCAACACACGACGAGCCCACATTAACATGCGAACTTTTTTTTTACATAAATGTGTTTCTATGGCAAATTCATAATATAAATAGACTCATTTGTTACAGAGCAACAACGTTTGCCACTACCACTGCCACTGAAGTGGTAGTCGCAAAGTATCTTCTTACATTACAAAGCATCTTCTTTTACATTATAAAAAGAGGTTGCTGCTATATACTGGGCCATTACAATTTCAATGATCTCTTGTTGGGTTTGTGTTCTTTAATGGAAATATTTATTACAGCCTGAATAAAAAAAAAATTAAGCCAGATGTTATTTTTTACGTGCGATTACTGTCTCTAGTTTAGGGCAAAACAAACGTTTATATGGTAATTTAAGACTTTACGAAATTTTTGTAGAAAAATTTATTTGCTATACATTTATTTGCTATAACTGCCCTAATACTTAGTCATATTTTTTTTCTTTTCAGTTTAAGAGATGTTATTGACATATGACAATAGAAAAATATGTCTTGTCAGACAAGAAGTACTTTTTACAATTCGCAGTAACTCCATAGTCCACCATAGTTGTCATGAGTATAAGTACAACTGAATCCTGCGCTATTCTTGTTCTGGTAAGTGCACTATGTTAGGCCAATTTTGTTCACGATTTCCATTAAATGTTCTTACTGCATTAAACACATAGTGTTTGCATAGTTAAAGGTGTTCGTTGTTATAAGGTTTTTATAACTTTCTTTGACATTTTAAATTTTTAATTAAAGACACCTACATATAAATACATTGATAATATTGGAGGATTTATTCAACATCTTTTATCTATATATATTTTTTATCCCTTTCTTAAAACAATATGGAGATAACTGCATTAAAGTAGACAGCTATTGGTTTAATCTGCAGATGGCAAAATGTAAATTATTTGTCGAAACATAAAGAATGACGGCTTTGTGAGGGAGTGACATTAAATAGATTATTTTCTTTGTATCTTTTGTTTATATGGTCTGATATTTGGTATCATCCGAGAGATCAGGGATTAATTCCTGTCTCAGTCATCTTTATTTTTCTTTTATCGGCGGTAGCCTCGATGATGCAACATCGCGGCTACTGTCTTGTAAAAGCTTTTCAAACAGCTGACGTTCGCATTTGAATAGTAACTTGCAGGAGCCGTTGTGTGAACATAACGAATATAAAGCGTGTTAATTAATTATCTTGGCCTCTGTGGAACATCGACAGGTTGCATTGCTTCAAGTCTCGCACCAGGTCAGACTTCCCTATACAGGTTATAAGTTTAATGTGGCCCTGATACCAGCCCACACCATGACATTGAGGCTGTATTGTTGTATAGACTATTTCTATAGTTGTAATAGTCTAGCCACCAAACAGCAGCTCACCACTTCATTAACTGCCATAACCACTAAGATCTTACAGGGCTTAAATCTGCAGACGCCTTGTGGAAGGACACTCCTAGAGGCACTGAACTTGTCGAAGACCTTCGACACAGTAAGCCACAACACATTCATCCAGGACATCCATCAGCCCACCATGCCCAAAAATTTGAAGGGATGGAGTGTGAACTATCTGAGTGGTCATAAATCTTTCGTGAAGTTTAGTTAAGATTTTGGAGTTAAACAGATGTATAACACGGCGGCGTCCAACGACTCATTGACTGCAGTCCGCGAATCGATTTCCAAATGATTGTAACAAGTGATTTCCACTAGAGATGAAAATAACTGACCACCTTGTAGCCCAGTCTTTTGCCCAATACAAATGTTTCTTTAGAGATACCTTTAAGAACCTCTTGACATTTCGTGAAACACTAATCAAACCGTCTTTTTAGTGTTCCGCTCAAGTAGGGTCAAAATAAACCAGGATCCCCCTTATGTGATGTATTCTTTATAAATTAAAATTCCCGCTTGTGTACTTTTAAAGACAGTAAACAGTGTTTACATCTCATATCTAGTTTTTATTTTATCACCATTTGAAAGTTAAACAAAAGAGCCCAAAATGTGACAAATTTGCCTACACGATACTTACTAACTTAAAATCGATATTAAATTATTATGGCATGTAATTTGACAAAACGAATTAGCAGAACTTCTTCCTTTTGGGGCTACTTTCACGTGCAGTTTTTAGAATTGAGTCCCAAATCAATGTGTACTGTGTAATGAATTAAACTCCTATTTTTCAATTGTCAAATTTAATTTTACAACAAAATTTAAAATGTAATGATATCATCACATTAATAACACATACAACTAAGAAAAGAAAAGTCTGCAAAAGGATTTAGTTTTGGTTATAAAGTAATCCCCAAAAATTTCTAGTTTTTTGTTTTCATTCCTTTCTTGTTTATGTGTATTACCATTTGAGAATTCTTGTGAAAAGAACAAAAGTTTTAGTTAAATCAATAAATCTTGCAGTACTGAAAGGGCCACAGAAGTTATGTTCTCTAATGTACGTGTTTCGTTTGGTTAGGGAAACCCCAAATGTACTTCAGTTAATGTTAAAGAAACATCATGCATTATTTACGCACGTAACCATCCACACATATATTAAGACTAACAACACAAAAAAAAAGAGATGTTGTTGAAATCAATTTGTGCAAGTGTTGCTTCTAATAACGACGACCCCTAGTGTCACACGCAACCAAAAGGATCATGAAAAGATAAATAAAACAAAAACATAAGAAAAGGGTTTGCGGAAATAAATTTTAAGCCTGATATGAAAGTAAATGGGAGTTGGAGGTTATATACGCTTTTGTGTTTTGGTTCATAGTAATTTTGTGGTATTACTGGCATATTTGTTGTTGTTCCCGAGTAGAGATATCACATTCTATGAAAATATCCTTTCTGTTGACAAACACGTATTTGCCTACGACGGGGCATGTCACTTGTTATGGTGAAGCATGCTGCTGAATTCTGAGATGAACATAGACAAAAAATTACGGAGACACTTTTTGTTTGAAAATATAAAATTCGTAACTGTTATGCAGCTGCTTTAAGTTAACAAAAAAAGGATGTTATGTTAGCTTTAAAAACCTCTAGTATAGGGAGGGGATTACCCTCTAGCTGCTATAGTTTCCAATGAATTACCACCAAACAAGAATTTGGTCTCATCAAATAAAGCTATCAGTGCAAAAGCCTCTAAGAGAATGGGGATTTTGCCTTAAAAAACAGTTGTTGCAATTCCATCTATTTTGGAATACTAAAAGGTGGCTTATTCATCTTTTATACTGATAGAGGATAATGTATAAGGAATGTATGCAGCACCAGAAGAGCAACTAACTTAAATGTACTTACATCACTTTTTGCATTAATGAACTCACATATTCCATAGTGCCCTCTTGGCTCTTGTTTGACGCTATTTTATTTAACACATCCAATGATATTCCCTCCAAAGCCCCTCAAATTGGTCTATATACTAGGAGTTATTGGCCAAGTAAATAGGTAGAAGGACCAATTGTCAATCGAATGTTGACTTTGGCACTTTATAGCTACCCAAAATCCCTAAACTTTTAACTTTAGTTGTACTCCCAACTATTGCTCGTAAAGTGGCTGTGTAAAGACATCATTGGTTGTTAGCGTTTAGCTTAGCTAGATACTTGTTAGCTGTCCCCATCCTGTACCATATTATCAAACGTATGCTTAACTGTTTTAGTTATCGTTTGATGACACATTGTGAACATATGCATGCGAGGAGTGTTTGGATGTATGTGTGCCTTTTTAATGTCTTTCCTTGAAAAAGCTATTTAAGATAGTCTCCATAGTGTCTATCACCCTCTTAAGTGTTTGCTTTTAAACTGAAATGACATAAGACTTAATGAGCCATTAAGTGTCGCACTAAATACTAGCATAAGTAGTTATGGTATGATGGGTATTTAGCTACAACTTTTGCAATTATTACTAACAAACATGTTGCACCAGTTGGGACTTACCGTAATATCATATATGTCCATTGAATTTGTAGAAATTTTAAACAAATTTAAATATATATGATGATACATATAAAAGTGTGAAGACTTTTGAATTCTTTGTAGCAGATATTGAAAATTTGTAAATTTGACACTTTCTTGGAGGATTTTACTTTTTTTGATATTGATATAGATGGTCATCGCCTGTAATATTCTAAATTAAAATGTGTAAACTTTATGAAAAAATTAATTTATCACATGTGTAGATAGATGCCCTACGGGAAATGGGATGTCAATTGAGTGAAAGTACTTTAATATGAAGGATGTGTCCCAAAACTGGTTCTAAAGTATTGAAGAAGTATAAATTTGACTGATGTATAATATTACGGTGTCATTTGGCTCTTAAGTGGCCAAATCCGTACAAAACATACCGGTCCTCCACACTCAAAAGTTCTGGAACGCGGTTCATGCAACCCAGTGGACCGGTTCCTTGACTAGTTAAACCTCATTTTTTAGTTCATATGACCAGCTACAATTCCCTCATACAAAGTTTTCTTCTAATTCCTACCCAGTTTGCAGAAATCGGGGAACCATTGCTTTATTGTCTACAGGAAATTTTCATATTTTTGCCAAAATGGATATTATCTTTTCGATTTCAAAAAACTAGAACCAACTATAACATGTTATACCTCATTCTTTAGCTCACATTTCCAGTCACAATTCCCTCATACAAAGCTTTCTTCTAGCTCCTGTCCTACTTACTTACTTACTTAGCTGGCAATTCTTACCAATCCCATTGCATTATATACAGCACGTAGAAAAATATTATAAGCGCGTCCATTTTCTGCGCTGCTTCTCCAGTTAGTCACACCAAGTTCTGTAAGGTTATCAATAACCTGGTCTTTCCAACGGAGTTTTGGTCGCCCTCTTCTGCGCCGTCCATCGAGTTCATTGTCGAAGCTGGAGCACTTTCGTCCATGCGTACATCATGACCTAGCCAACGCAACCGTTGCATCTTAATGCGTCTGACCACATCAATGTCGGTCTACAGTTCGTACAGCTCATGATTCATGCGACGCCGATACACTCCGTTAACGATGATGGGCCCATATATTTTACGGAGTATTTTTCTCTCAAATACTGCCAGAACCGATTCATCCGCTTGTGTCATAACCCAGGATTCTGCACCGTACATCAAGGCAGGTAGAAACAGTATCTGGTATAGCTAGATCTGGCAAGATTTTTGTTCGTCGAGATAGGGCTCTGGCATTGAATCGCTTAGTTAGTCCGAAGTAGCATTTATTAGCAAGCAGGATTCTTCTCCGGATTCCGAGGCTGAAATTATTTGTTTTAAAAAAAAATTATATACCACGTCGAAATTATAGTTGTCAACGCAGTTTCCCAAACGATTATTCGAGTATTCTTTGTTCGCTGAATCGCACGATAGGCCGTCGCCTTATTTAAGGCCTCGTCTGGTATAGAATGGCTCCGTTATCAGCTCCTCGCCACCGGACTTAAAGAACTCTGCCGGAAGTCCGTCGGCACCGGCTGCTTTATTATTTTTCAGCCGCGATGTTGCTCTTTTTATCTCGGCTTGACTTGATGGTGGGCAATCTAAGCCGTCGTCGACAATTGGCATGATACTTTAACGTGCGCTGCCTGCTGGAACCAGCAGTTGCTGAAAGTGTTCTCTCCATATATGCGGCACACTCGGCGTACCTGTAACCAGATTTACATCCTTGTCCTTACAGGAGGAGAGCCCATTACCGTAGCTTTTTGCTTTTACTTTCTGGTAAAATTTTCGGGCATCACCTTTGTACTGCTGGTTGGGGCAGGCAGTGGCTATCTCTGGGGTTTTCAGCTTCGCTATGTCCAGCTTTCTTTGTGTTTGGTTACTTGCGTTTTTCGCTCTGCTTAATCTTGTGCGCACCTTGGTTTCATATTACTTACCAACTTACTTATTTAATTTTTTTTTGCATCTCATGTATGAGATATATACTCATGTATGAGATTTATTGTATCATATTAACATGATTTAATATTCATACATACTTCTGCCAAGTGTCTACAGTTATAAGATAATATTTAAGCTGTATGATGAAATGTTATTGCACAGATTATGACAACATAAGGTCAGAGTGTCAAATAAGTTGTGCCAGAAAATGTCTTGAATGATCCATCAAGTAAATTTATATTAATTGTGTTGCATAACTTATTTTGTGTATCTTACTTTACTTTTTGCTCTTATTCTTAGCTGTTGTTTCATATACCGTGTTTGTGCTTCTGTATTCGCATCACTATATAAGTATATTATAAATTCTATTTCGTTGTGGAATCACTGATGTCCTTGTTATTGAAAATTTGACTTACGATAAGTAATACATGTCAGAAATTCCCTCTCCAACAGATAACAGGTGTTTTGATTAAAATCAATATTAAATAAGGGTGATGGTATAATAATAAAATCCATTTAATTAAAATTGACATTAAAGCACTTAAACGATGCTTTGAAAACAGACTAAATGATTGGTAAAACTTTGAGATATCGGTTTTTGGTCTTAGAGCAATATTTTTGTAGATCTTTTGAATGTTCTAGGTCACTTTCTGAATTTTCTCGAAATAAGGATGAAAAGGACACGTAAGAAGTTGAGATAGGGAGTTAAAATGTTCCACAATAGTTCCTAGTTGAATCATATTGGATATAAGGCACTTTGTCATTGTAGGTTTGAATTAACACCTTACCTCATAACTTGGACCATTCCTGTGTCTGTTCTACAGTACCAGTCTTAGAACCAACGTCGAGGAATATGACTCAGACCACCCCTAAGAACATTATGAACTTTATTTAAAAATATATGTATTCTATTTAACACCGCCGTTGAAAAAATACAACGCCGTAGAAATACTATACATCAGTAAAATTGACACTTTTTACCACTTTCGAACCAGTTTTGGAACACGTACCCTTTTCACATATCTCTGAGCAAGTACTTTTGGACAATTGTCACCCACTTTTCCATAGCAAACTGAAAACTTAACCGGCGGATCTGTCCTCCCGAAATTAAAGTATACTAACCTTGGTTTTCATTCTATAAAGACACCCCCTGACAATTACCTCCATTATTTTGCAACAGTGTTATTTTCTGATCAATTGTATCTATTTATCTTATGGCCATTATAAAGTTGAATCTTGATTATTTCCAGGTCTTTAAGTGCAGCATCTGCCTCTGGGCTACTAATACAAAATTCAATGCTTCTATTCAAAACTGAAACATAAACATATCGGGGGTATTAAGGAAAAACTTCGCAAGTCCAATTTTTTATGATATGGACTTAATTATACAAAAGTGTTCCAAATGACCGGCCGTGGCATAGTGGTTAGAACACGCGACTACCATGCGGGAGATCGCAGGTTCAAACCTGGTTCCAGTCATCTTAAAAGAAAAAAATAAATAAAATTTTCTTTCATTGTCGGTTCCCCTCGAATGTTGTTGACAGCAACTTCGCAGTATTAAGCGTCGATTCAATCGTCGTGTCTAGTAAGAACTTCTCAAACAGTGACGTTCGCATTCGTCGATAAACAAGTAGGTGCCGTTAGTTGTGAATCTAAAAATAGAAAGCGTGTTAATTCACAACAACGCGAGAAGCTATCCCATACCTCATTCATGGGGTGCAAAGGGAAATTAAGTTTAAGTAAGTTCCAAATGGCAGCGCATCGGGGTCAAAGTTGGGTCATTGTCAAGCCGCGCAACTGCCCTGCAACTACCCCTGAATCGTCCCTAGATGGGTAAAATGTTTTACCGAACCCCAGTCATTTTCCCTCCAAGATTTTCCGCAAAAATACCTATGTCCTCTAAAAAAATCCTATGTCTATTAAAAATAGTTTTGTCGTTATTGTATCAAAACATAGGTGGCCTTAAACTTTAATTCGCCAATAACTCAAAAAGTGTACTTGAGAAGTTTTTTGCAAAAGTATCCCAAAAGTCATTGTTTTAAAGTAGTTTTGTAGTTATTGTATAAAAACACAAGGCGGCCATAAACTTTTAATCATGAATATCTCAAAACACACAAAGTGTACTTGGTCAGTTTTTCCTGTACGCAGACGATAAAATTAAAAAATATTCACTCTAATTTCACTTATTTTTACCTGCATCGATATCTTTCGCTTATAAAATGTTATCCCAGTCTATAATTGTACATGTATTATATAAACTTGTAACTACTTCCTGATGAACTTTTTGATTTGTTTATTAACTTTAGCCGCCATATGAAAATAAAGCTTAGCAGGAATGTTGCTAAAACAATACATATACATGGTGAGCTTTACTTAATCTGAGGTCTGACAGCATACTCATAATCAGACAGTATTCATCGAAATCCACATGTATTTTGGTGAAAGAGATGTTAAGGGGAGAGTTTCCCTCTAACTGTAAGGTAGATATATGGTTTATTGGGTAGTTAACCTCTATGCTTAAGTATATTCGTAATATGTCTGTTCAATGTGTTCCTGTATATAAACATACATGAATATGTCTGCATACCGATTATTACTCGCGCATTTACTCTCCTCACCCCTAAATGGACATGCCATGAACATTGACTTTTTGATGGCAACCAAACTTTCCTCTGCCTCTCTCATGTATGATGGTTCTCTGGTTTTCCGTTTTCTAGTGAAATACATTTATGGCTTATACTACATACACTTTTGTTGTTGTTGTTGTTGGAGGATGGTTAATGTAGTCGAATCAGTGAAGGACTATTTGGCGATAGGAGGCTGAACACTTTTGTAGCAGATATTGAAACATTTTTGTCTCATAAATAAATTATGACTGAGTTTTAGATGGGTTCATTTAGCCGAGAGCAGCTATGTAACGAACATATACAGGCACAAACTTAGAGGTCATATTTACACATACCACTAGGGTAAATAAACTTAAATAACGACGGTTGAGGTACAGAACAGCAACTACTTTTCTATACCTTAATCGTTATGAAAAAAAAATATTCATGTGAAAAACTATGGTTATCTTTTATAAGGTGGTTTAAGGAGAATTTGTACGGACATTTAATATCTAGTTTTACTACTAGTAGTTTAATATTCTAGATAACATAACACAGTACAACACATGATTTTGAAGAAGAAGTTCTGCATCATTCGTTTTGTCAAGTTACATGCCATACTAGTTTAATATCTTTTTGAAGTTAGTAAGTATCGTATTTAGGATTGAGTCCCAAATCAATGGGCTGAAAAATGTTGTACTGTGTAATTTAAATTTGTGTGAACTTAAAAACACTATGTTTTGGTATGATTGTATTGCTTTAAACTCTAACTAACTTAAACTATAACATGTGAAAGTATTAGTAGATGTCCTCATAATCAATTAGTTACCATTTAGCAAACAATCTAAAAATTGCTGCAAGCTCATATCTGTGTAACACGTGCTGCCACTCAAACAGAAACACAACAAATTAAAGAGTAGACATTATAAATTAAATTAACTATCACATTTGGTGACTACCTATGTATTACACAGTCAGTGATTATGAAGGGCGCCATGCCAAAGCCATAGCCATAGTGGAAAAACCGTCACGATTCCTCACATCCGTTGATGGGGTCAAAAAACAATATACCATTACGATGTGTGTCTGGCATAGTAAGACAACTGCCAGACAGTCATTCTAAATGATATATGAAGTAGACTTATACATCTAAAGCAGCAGTGGAGTGTAAATACATATACACTCCGACGTATATATACGAGTATCGTATGTTTTTCTATTAGATTCCTTCACACGCACACGTAGACGTATGTGCAACATATTGTAACGCCACAAGCCCAATGAGCTTTGTTGCCCCCCTCACCGTCCCTCACAATGAGTCTGAGTGTTTCTGTTGGAGGTCCTTAAACAATGTGTGCAAAAATATTGCCAGAGTTTAATGAAGCATTAGTATAGTAGCATACATACTACACATACCATAGAACTTATGCGGAAGCGTATAGCTGGCTCGTCTCGCAAGTATTGTTGTGAAACAGAAACTGGCAAACGGAAGTAATTGTACTATAGCTCTTATTAGCAATATCAGCCTGCTTAGAACACAATGAATTCATTAGAATTGGTAGAAGATTAATGGTAACAACATAACTAATCGTTAGGAAGTATACAGGGAAGGGAATGACATCAAATGAAAATTATACTAATTGAAACACAATGGCAGTCATTCTGCGTCATTCGTTTCAATCATTCATAATGCCACCTCTTCTTCTTTTGGTAGCTGTGAGCCAATTAGCTTTTCTCTTCGTAAGTATTCATTACCATTCAGTTTTATATGATAATAAATGATTTCATTGAAATGTTTCTTTCATTTCTACATACATTCACTTGAGTGGTTTCATTGCTGAAATCTGTAAGATGACGAATATTTGCATAGTAGGGGAAAATGCATGATAGGAAAATTGATGGCATTACGGAAGGTAGTGGCGGGAGAAAGTGATGTGAAACCTAACCTTGGGTATAAACTTTTGTACATAGCTTAAGTATGACGTTTTAAATTGTGTGTTAATACAAAATATTTTTGATGGTCTAATCTTAATTCCATAATATGCTAATTTTAAAATGTCATTAAAATTATATGATTTATATAGTAGATTCAATGCCTTGTAACTTCTGTTTGGATTGACTGATCAACCTGAGATTTAGATGGGATATAGATTAAAGCAAACTGCATTTGAAAACTCTATTTAACTGAAAGCATGTTATATCGACTTAGAATACATGAGAATTAAGGTATTGTTATCTTTATCTACAATAGATAAATAATTCCCAACAAAAAATGTGAATGTTATTGCCGTGGCAACCGGAAAAATTCAATTAAAAATCGTGTTTAATGCCCTTAAATATGCCCTAAAAATAGCAAAATATGCCCTTACAATCGTAAAATATACTCCTTAAAACAACAAAAATATGCTCTAAAAAAATAGTCACAAAATTTTTTTCGTAACTTGTTCAATAAGACCTGATGTTTGTTTTTTTAATATGTTTTGCAATAAAACCGTAATTAGAAGCAGTACAAATCAAGTCTGATCTAGTTCTGGGGTCTGCCAAGGCATGCTTTGCAGTTTTAATTGATTGAGCTTTTTCATCGTTTAATACAATAAGGACCCTTAAAATGTCTTCATGAAAAATATAAAATATGCCCTTAAATACAAAATATGTTAAAATATGACTGTGGGAAAAATATGCAAAAATATGCTCTAACAAATAGGGTTCAAAAAAAATTGTAAGAGTATGAAAAATATAAATACCTTACCCATTTGTTAATATTTCGTTCTATAAATAACATGTATTTTCATATTTCCGGTTTTCATATTTCTTAGTTTTAGGGATCATAATAACTTGTACCTATCTAATGTGATTTGAACCAAACTTGTTCGCCTTATTTGTGGGATTCTATGTAAAAATATGAAAAATGTACAAATTAGTGATAGATAAAGTGTGCACTCTAAGCGTGTTTGCATCTTTTCTCAATCGAATGAAGAAAAACTTCAACAAAATGATTGTAGAATTCCATGTATTAAACATTAAATGAGTCATTTATGACGATTTTGTCGACAACAACTTCGCAGTAAAAGTCTAGTAAAAGCTTCTCAAGAAACTAACCTTCGGATTCGTATAAGAACGAGTAGGTGCCGTCTTTCTAAAGGTATCGGCCCCGCGTACCCGAGAGAACCGCCGGTGGACCACTTCCCGACTCTGTAGTGGCTGGGGTTACTCCAAAATTTGTTCTCGTAAATTTAAAGTTTAATGTTTGTGTAACGGAGCTGGGTGCCCTTCGGCACAGTACTCGCATTTCCCATTGTGCATCAATGTATTATTTTGGTTGATGTGGCGTTGCATTCGTATAGGAGATTGGTAGCTCCGAACCTAAAACAAGGGTGTAACTACGGTTGCAGGAACATAGTTACATTGTTACGGGGATTTTCTTTTATAATATGAAAGACCATAATTGTGTATGTTTCTTTGATGCTCTTCCTATCAAGTCGACAGTATCTCACTCAGTTTATATGTTTGTGCCCCGATTACGATCGAATGGTTAATATGGTGATTAGGGGTGCGATAGTGCAAGAGTTTTGAATTCGATGCTAATAAACCAAAGCCACATGCTGCTCCCGTATGCCGATGATATAGATATCATTGGTCGAGGACTGCGGGATGTTACTGCGGCCTTCTTGCGCATTGAGAAGCAGTCGGCAGAAGTGGGTCTGGTGATTAATGAGGACAAAACTAAGTTATTTGTTTCAACGAACAAAGAGTTTACTCTTTTGGGACGCTTCGTGAACGATGTCAACTATAACTTCGAAGTGGTAGATGATCCAAAACCCCGATGGATAGGCCAGGTAAAAGATCAGTTATCTAAGCTTGGTGTGACGAACTATCTACGTAGCGCAAAAGACCAAAGAGCTTGCAATAATTTTTTACGTGCGGCTACTGATAGATACATTTCCGTTGTTGCTGCCATTAAAGAAGAAGAAGAGACTAATAACCAGCTAATTTTGTGTGGTTGGGAGATAAAAATTCATGAGCCAAAATTCGGGAGAGGTGGGGTTGGGTTAAATGACAGAGCATCGCGGACAAAGTTATTGGGAAAGGGGAAAAATCCACATCAAGCCCCGTAACAGTCATTGAGTCGCCTCTAGAGGGGTCTATCTGCCCTAAACGTGTCCCTAGAGCAACGATGCCCCCCAGTTGAGCTCGCGAGCGAAAACAGCTTTTTGTGCTTTTACATCTACACATAAAGAGCTTTTGTGCTTTCACACATACACGATTTAATTTGCTTTTCGACTGTTGATCAGTTGTCATGTAGACATCAAGGGAGAAGGTTGTACACGCAAATCGGAAAGCGAATTACAGTATTGCGCAAAATGTTTAACGATGTTTGGGAAAATGATTTTTTGTTTACGCAAAACAGCGTTGGCGAGCCAGTATGTTTGGTATGCCAACGAAATGTTAAGCGTAACCACAAATTTAATGTCGAAAGGCATTACAGGTCTTGCCATAAACAATATTTCGATATTTTAGATGAGGAAAGAGAAATTTTAATTGCTAATTTAAAAAAAAATGTTGTTGAAGGAGAAGCAGGAAACATTTTAAATATTAATGTTGAAAAGGCGTCTTTTATTGTTTCGCTTGCCTTATCAAAACGCTGCCGTCCTTTTGATGATGGCATTTTTTTAAGGTGCTCGCTAAAGACGTGCTTGGTTGTTTTGGAAGTAAGGGGAGAGAAATGGCCAACATTTTAGAAAAAGTACCATTATCAAGAAACACCCGTAGGACAGAACAAATTAGTTCGTATATGTTTTCCCTCACCAAAAATTCGGAAGTCTTAATCTTATTTTTAACAAAAATAATTTGTAATTTGTAATGCAAAGATATTTAATGTCAGTTGTGACGAAGTGCGTCACTTTTGCACCACACTGTTTGCCGAAATAACAACACACTCGAACAAATCGCATACATTGACGTTGGGCATCACTGCCCTAGAGGAGTCGAGTGTATGACCGACTCCAATATTTTCGCAACCCAAACAGTTTCTTAGAACATTTCTACCCTCTATCTTGAACCCTTAAGGTTGTCCCCATACATCTTTTTATATTTATCTATACCTTAAAGTAATTTTATTGTACCGAAAAATACATTTAGTGTACCATAACATACTTTTAATATAAAAAATAGTACTAATATTGTACTCAAATGTACTTTCAATAACTAAAAAGTAACTTTTTTCTACAAAAAAGGACTTTTATTATCCCACAATAACTTTAATTGAACCACAAATCTTTTTAATCTGCTAATTGTACTTTTATTGTAACAGAACGTACTTTTATTGCTCTACCGGAAAGAAAATTGTATGTTACAAAAAGTACTTTAATTGTATCAAATAGCACATTTATTGTACCGAACAGTACATTTATTGTACCAAATAGTACTATAATTGCACCAAAATGTACTTTTAATTAACGCACCATTACAAAAATAATTTCATTGCTTCAAAAAGCAGTCATATTATATTAAAAGTACAATTATTGTACCAAAAAGTACATTTATAGTACAAAAGGTACTTTTAATTTCCGATCTAGTACATTTTTTGTCCCCGATAGTATTTTTATTATACTTAAATAAAGGTTTGATGTGCCAAGAAGTAATTATGTTGCAACAAAAATCACTTTTATATTGCTAAAAATTAATTTTAAAGTACCAAAATTGAATTTAAAGGCATAAAAAAGTACCTTAATTGTATGAAAAAGAGCATTTTTTGCCAAAAGTTTCTTTTTTGTACCAAAAATTACTTATAATATACAAAATAGTACTTTTATTGCACAACAAAATAATTTTAAGGTACAAAAAAATACTTTTATTGTACCAAGAAGTAGTACTAAGTAGAAGTACTTTTAATGTACTAAACGGTACATTTATTGTACCATATACTACTTTTATTGCACCTAAAATTATATATAATATATAAAAAAGTAACTTTTATTCACTAAAAAATAATTTTATTGTACTGTTTGGCACTTTTCTTTTATTTTTGTTGTACCTAAAAGTATCATTATTGTACCAAAAATTACTTTTATTGTACAACAAAGGATTTTTAATATACTAATTAGTACTAAAAATTACTTTTTTTGGTACTAAAATTTGTTTGTTTCAAAATGAATATTTATATTACGTAAAAGTACTTGTATAAACTATTATTGTACCAAAAAGTATTTTTGTAATACCAAAAAATACTTTTTAACCGTTCTTTTATTCTACCAAAATATACTTTATTAACCTTTAAATGTACAAAATAGTACTTCTATTGTGCCGAGAAGAAATTTTAATGTACCTAATAGTCCTTTTTTATTCACTAAAAACAAATTTTTATTGTCCTAAAAACAAATTTTACTGTAACTGAAAGTACTTTTATTTTGCCAAAAAGTATTTTTACAAAAAAGGCTTACATTGTACCAGAATGAACTATTATTGTACCAAAATAAAAACGTTCATAGTACCAACAATTAGAATAATTGGACAAAAAATTACTTTTATTATAAAAAAACGAAGTTTTCTTCATAAATTCTTGTGGAGCGTAGGGCCTCAGAGGTTCCTGGTATACTGTCTAAAGAGGATTTTCTTGCTTTCGTTGTTCCTTTCACATTTTATTGATGAATTCGTCTCGAATTAGACCCTTGCATGTAAGCAGAAAGGAGAGTTTAGCAGAGCCTTTGTGTCACCGTTTGCATATGGAGGTTCTTCCGCTGCCATCCCTTTTGGACAGTGCTGCCATAACCGTGCAATATTCTGTTTGACCCGGTTCCCCGAATAAGCCAAGGTATATTTTGCGGCCGACATCTTCTCGCATCTTGGACCGGCCGTGGCATAGTGGTTAGAACACGCGACTTCCATGCGGGAAGTCACAAATTCAACTCCTGGGTCCAGTCATCTTAAAAAAATAAAAATTTTCTTTCATTGTCGGCTCCCCTCGAATGTTGTTGACAGCAACTTCGCAGTATAAGTGTCGAGTCAATCGGCATGTCTAGTAAGAGCTTCTCAAACAGTGACGTTCGCATTCGTCGATAAACAAGTAGGTGCCGTCAGTTGTGAATCTAAAAATAAAAAGCGTGTTAATTCACAAAAACGCGAGAAGCTATCACATACCTCATTCATGTTGTGTAAAAGGAAATTAAGTTTAAGTTTTCTTCTCGCTCTATCATTGATGAATTTCGGTCCTAACGGTTTTTATTTTCTCGGTTCCTATGGCAACGTTCTGCTACGCGAACCATTCACGTCACTAAAACAAAACTAGTAATACCTATTATAGGGAAATTACAACAGTTTGGCAATTGCATCAGTATGAACTTAGCTGACACTTCTGACACATTATAAGCGAACTACGAGATGGCAATTTTTCAAAATGTTACCTCATGCTGAGATTACAAATGCAAATTGCTCACACTGTCTTAAATTTTTACATAAATATATTTATAATTTTAATGCTTGTTTTGGATCTTTTAAGTAAATTTCCCTCTCGAAAATTTTAAATGTTACATATTGCAAGACAATAGCGCGCGGCGTGTCCTTAATGTTGTCCTTATCGCTTTTGATTTATTACACCATAGATGTCGCCGCCGTTTTGATATAGAAATTTGTGTCTTCCTATCATAGCAGTTTGCGATTACTGCTGCTGTTGTTGTTTTAAGCGATTTGTTTATTCCGTTCATTTGTTGTTTATTTACAACAACCGACATAACATTAAACAAAACAAGACAAATAAATAAACAAATAGTTAAGCTTAAGAAAACAAGGCTGACACATTTGCAGATATTTGTCATTTGTAACCGCATAGCATAGCAAAGCATGGATATCAAATGGCAAAATTGTCTGTGTTTTGATACTTGAAACTTATTTACATATTTATGGCTGTTTTTTCGTAATACACCCTACTACCCCTACAATATAAGGCTTTCCCACCCATACTTGTGTGTGGCCTTAGTTCCCCTTATATATTTGGTATTTGTATCTCCTGTGTTTATTTCAGGCAGAAGAGGGTGGCGATTTGAAAATTGGCTGTGTGCACAAATAAAATTTGTTGTATTTGCGGTGGCAATAACAATTCCTCCCGATCACAAAATACTTGACAAAAGGGAGACGGCACCAACGTCACTAAGCCCTGCCTGCATATCCAGTGGAGGAGGTAAGTGTGTGTTCTTTTTTTTGGTATTGTACTTGAAACTTTTGTTGCCCTTCACCTTATTGAGTGTTTGCTACGCAACTTATGAATTTATGCTGTACTATGGTAGGGAAAAAATACATCAGAGACAATCTTTAGGGCTTAGGGATAGGAAGACATTATTTTCACTCAGATATGGTTTGATGTTTTGTGGTAAACAAGGTGGAACAACATTGAAAGACAGCAGCCATTTAAAGGATGTTAGGAGGGATATTTTTAGTCTCCCATTATTGTCAATCTGGAAGAAAACAAATTGCTTTATGATTGAGGGAAAGCACAGTAATTGCTTAAGGTCCCCACCTGAGAAGATGTCTGAGAGAATGTTGAGTGTTAGAAATAGGCAGTTTAAAATTTAAATTTGTGTGTCGGCAAGTCTATTTGTAATTGGCTTTAAATCTAAAAATTGCCTAAATAAAAGAGGTAATGGAAACAGCAAACGAGTTTGTTTTTAATGGATGCCTACAGAGAAAATAGTTATAACATAGATTTCGATACACATGAAACATTGCGCTTATTTTTTAAATTTTGGTTGTGGTTATAACGTCATTATATATAGATAGTTCAAGGATTCTTGAATGTCCTTGAAAGTATTTCATAAATACGAATTGTGATTAAAGGTAACATAATTCAATATTACAGTTTGAATGAACTTCATCCAAATTAATACTAAAGATTTCAATTTCGAATTTTAAGGATATTATTCCGATTCAATGTCCTTGCAACTTTTCACATTATTTCGGAATACGTGTGCGGGTAACATGTTTTAGTGTAAAATTTTGTACTATATATTTTGTCTACTGTGAGCTACTGCTGCCGGGCGTCGGGAGTGTGATGCAAGGTAAAGCTTCTGATCGGTTTAACTTGGCAAACCCAGAGTGATCCTTGCCAATTGCACTTCAAGTCTACTCACAGAGCTTCGTATTCGTAGTACTACTGCGGACGGAGTACCTCCACGTGGTGACGCCTGGAAGCGTGCCTCTGACACCCGTCAGAGCACGACTAACTGTGAGGGGCGAAACCTAAAACCCAGGCACGTCTGCTCAGAGTGAGCGGTACCCTGGTCAGCGTCTGACCCAGAATGGGCGGCTGTAATAAAATCCTGGCAGGAGGAGAAAACTGCGACGTGGTGCGCTGGGCTTGCAACCCGCCACCGACGTATAAACTATTGCAATGAAAAGAAGTAAGAAAAGAATAAAATGGACCCCCCAAAATGTTGACGACCACCGCAAACGAATTAAGGACCATGATTTAAGGATATGCACCTGGAATGTTAGAACACTGTATAGACCAGGTGCCTCTATCCAACTGGCGGAAGTCCTCGAAGAATACAAGGCTGACATAACCGCTTTACAGGAAATCCGGTGGACGGGACACGGGTGCTCGCGCATGAAGACGTGCGACATCTACTATAGTGGCCATGCGGACAAGCACGAGTTTGGATGTGGATTTGTGGTTGGCAAGAGACTGCGACACCTAGTCTCAAGGTTCAACCCGGTGTGTGAACGTATAGCCACCATAAGAGTCAAAACAAAGTTTTTCCACATAACACTTATATGTGCCCATGCTCCGACAGAAGAGAAAAGCGATGAGGACAAAGACGAGTTCTACGAGAGCCTAGAAAATGTATATGACCGTAGCCCGAGCCATGACATTAAAATTGTACTAGGCGATTTTAATGCTAAAATAGGCAGGGAAACCGCATTTGAGCCTACCATCGGAAAATTCAGTCTGCACACCGAAACGTCGAATAATGGCATCAGACTGATTGATTTCTCTGCGGCAAGAAATATGGTAGTTTGCAGCACTAGATTTGACCATAAAAATATTCATAAGGCAACATGGTTATCTCCAGATCAATTGACAAGGAATCAGATTGATCATGTGGTAGTCGATGGAAGGCACGCATCGAGTGTTCTGGACGTACGAGTGATTAGGGGTGCGAACATTGACTCTGATCACTTCCTTACCGCAGTTAAGGTACGCACAAGGCTAAGCATGGCGAAAAACGTACGTAACCAGGCACAACGAAAGCTGGACATCGGTAAACTGCGGACCACAGAGGTAGCAAACGCCTACTCCAACCACCTAACTCAACTACTGCGGAATGCTCCAACCCCTGACAATATAACCTCGCAGTGGCAAAATATAGCCGACTCCTTAGAACGGGCTGCGAGAAGCGTACTTGGGTACTCAAAGCCGTCTCAAGAAGATGCCTGGTACGATGATGAATGTCGCAATGCCACGAGAGAGACGGTTGCTGCATACAGGGCGAAACTGCAGCCAATGGCAACGCGAGCTGTTCGTGAACGGCACAGGGAGAAGAGACGACAGGCAACGCGTCTTTTTAGAAGAAAAAAGAAGGAGCTGAAGAAGAGGCAGGACGAGTGCACTGAGTTGCTCCGAAGTAGAGGGGAAGCCCGAAAATTCTACAAGAGAGTGAAAGCGAGAATGCGTGGAACAGGGTTGCCCTCCTGCAAGGACAGCGATGGTCAGCTAGTGACGGACCCGGATAACGTTCTGAAGATATGGAGAGATCACTTTAGAAATTTACTAGATACTGACACCACTCCAGAAGACCCCGCTCCAATCCATGACGATGGTATTAACTGCCCACCTCCGAGCCAGAGCGAGATACGTATGGCCATCTCCCGCCTTAAAAACAACAAAGCTGCTGGAGCCGATGGTCTCCCTGCTGAATTGTTTAAGGCTGGCGGGGAGGAGCTGATTAGGAGCATGCATCAGCTCATGGAGAACATCTGGTAAGAGGAGAGCATGCCCGGGGATTGGAGTCTCAGTCTGTTATGTCCCATATACAAGAAAGGAGATCGTAGTGAATGTAAGAACTACCGTGGAATAAGCCTATTACCAATTGCGTACAAGGTCCTTTCAAGCATATTGTGTGAACGTCTAAAGCCAATTGTAGAAAAACTAATTGGACCATATCAGTGCGGCTTTAGACCTGGCAAATCTACGACGGATCAAATATTCACCTTACGACAAATCCTGGAAAAAACCCATGAAAAGCAGATCGACACCTACCACCTATTTGTCGACTACAAAGCTGCCTTCGACTCTCCGATAAGGAATAGGCTTTATGAGGCCATGTCTGAGTTTGGTATTCCTGCAAAGCTGATTCGACTTTGCAAATGTACCTTAGACAACACCAAATCCTCGGTTAAGATTGGTAAGGATCAGTCTGAACCATTCAACACGGAAAGAGGTCTCAGGCAGGGCGATAGCCTGTCCTGTACACTATTTAACATAGTTATGGAGAAGGTGATGAGAAAGGCTGGTATCAACATGTCTGGCACCATATTCCACAAAAGCCACATGCCACTAGCCTACGCCGATGATATAGATATCATTGGCCGAAATCTGCGGGATGTTACTGCAGTTTTCTCATCGCTAGAAAAGGAGTCAGCAAAAATGGGTTTAGCGGTCAACGAGGACAAAACAAAAATAATGATTTCGACGAACAAAGAGTCCTCTCGATGGGGACGCACCGTGAACGTTGACAATTATTGTTTTGAGGTAGTCGACGAATTTACCTACCTCGGATCTTCCGTCAACAAGATGAATAATGTCAGCCAAGAAATTAAACGGAGAATAGTGCTAGCCAATAGATGTTTCTACGGACTTCGGCAGCACTTTAGTAACACCACCTTCTCTCGGAATACTAAGAAACAGCTATACCAGGTGCTTATCTTACCTGTTCTGTTGTATGGTGCCGAATCATGGGTGCTTACTACAACGGACATACAAAACCTGGGAGTATTCGAGAGAAAAGTACTCCGAAAAATATATGGACCTATCTGTGTCGAAGGCCAGTTTCGCCATCGGATGAACCATGAGCTGTATGAGCTTTACCACGACATCGACGTAGCTAAAAGAGTCAGAATCCAACGACTTCGATGGCTGGGACATGTTGCCAGGATGGATGTGAATGCTCCAGCGAGAAAGGTGTTTGAAGGCGAACCTGAAGGACGGCGCAGAGCAGGGAGACCCAAACTCCGTTGGAAGGACCAAGTGGTAGGCGATGCGCCATCATCTGGTAGGACTAACTGGAGAACACACGCAGAAGACCGAAGCGTGTGGAATTCTTTATTACTTCAGGCCTCAAATTTATGAACTACGTTTCGTAAATTGTAATTGGCCACTTAAGTAAGTAAGTAAGAGCTACTGCTGCCACTTTGTTAAGGAATTATAAGTCTTAAAATTTTTGTTACTGATTTACTTAGACCTAAAAGTGTAAACAATTATACAATATCGCTCAATTCCAAATGTTTTCAAAAATTTATAACACAACGTTGTGATATGATCACCAACAAAAACACTCGCCGAGATTTAGCTGATAACCTTTACACCCCTAAACTAATGAAGCCAACCCAACCATATAGAGGAGGTACTACATGGTGTTAACGTTTGTTTGATAGCAACTCAAGATAAATCGATGATGATTATAGTCATGCTAAGTTATTCATTATTTTTTTAACTAGTCACGAACTTTATGTCACGAACTTCGAGAAAATCAACAAAGACTAGTGCGGGGGACAGAGTAACATCGCCCAATCGCCCACATTAAGTTGAGATATTGTTTATGGATAAATGTCAATCGTTAATAGTCTAATCTATAAATTGTTATTATTTATTGTCGTTGGGGGTTCTATTTTTGTTTATTTTTTGCTATGTACGAGTATCGTTAATGGTTTTTGTAACATTGGCTGTCAAAACGAAACCTCCTCCTTGTGAAGACTAAGGCATTGGCACGAATAGATTTGATTGACAGTCATGTGTCCTTTGAGTCTTTGTTTGGCATTGTCGTTAAAAGTGAAAATATTTGAAAGTCATTCGCAAGTCCTTCATCAGTAGAGTACTAACACCTTTCGTTGGCGTAGAAGGAGTTTTCGGAATATAAAATGAAATAAAACATAACACAGTTGATAGAGTGGTGAAAGAGGGATATGTACACTAGGGCGTTTCACAAAAAAAAGTTTGCAACTCTTGAAGCGGAATATTAAAGCTTGTGATCTAAAATAATTTCGAAAATTTTTTGGGATTTTTTGAAGATGGGTATGGGGTCGCTGAAATTAATTTTATCAAAAAAATGAGGTTATGGAGAAAAAAATTGTGTATTATTTTTTTCTGGTGCTTTTTGTTCATACAACTAAACAATTCTCTTCGTAAGGATCCGATCCCACGACAAAAAAATTATTGGTCTGAAAAATTATTATATTATGGACCACTTTGATAGTCTTTAAAGTGAAAAATTATTTTTCCTAGATTTCAAACCTCAATAACTTGAAAAGTTTTTAACATTTTTTCAAGATGTAAAATGCGTTATAAAGATAATTTAGATACCTTTATTTTGTTATATATAAGTTTATATCTTACTTGTGAAAAATGTTGAAAAAAATAAAAAATAGACAAAAAAAATTATTTTTTGTTTTTAAATTCACACTATTTGAATTTTAAAATATTTGAAATAGGCACAACGAAATTCATAATGCATAATTTTGTAACCTCAAACAGTAAAAGTGTTTTTGATGAATTAAAATTGCCCACTTTCTTTTTTTTTCGAAAGATACACTTTTTTGGGAAAATGATGATGATTTTGTTTCTTCAAAGAAAAAACTAGAAAAGCTATGTGTTGTGAATGATTTATCAGAAAGAGGCGTGGCGTCGGCTACAATATATAACAAGAAAATTACAAAGAATGAGGATGATTTTCAAAACTTATTGATTAGAGTTTATAACAATCAAAAAATTATACCTAATGTTAACAAAAATGTCATTGAAAAAGCTCTTAAGAAACCAATTTGAAAATATTTCCACAGTTGTTCCACATTAAATGGTTAATGTATTGTAATTTTAAATACAAATTTACTTTTTAATTTTAATTTGTTCATTAAATAAGTTGATTTTGTTTATTTAACATCTTTTGATTTTGTATGGGAATACAAATATATTGATGAATTTAATTTTTAATATTTTTATTACAGCAATGTTTTTTAGATATTTTTTTAACTTAACCAAGAACGAAACATATCGAAATTCTTTTAATTTTTATAAAATATGATAAATAAAAAAAAAATTCTCAAACTTTAATTTTTTTCTCATATTTTTCAAACAAGTAAAAATAAATCTATGTGCCGAATGAAAGGTAATTTAAAGACCTTTCCAACGCATTTTACATCTTGAAAAAATGTTGAAAACTTTTCTAGTTATCGAGGTTTGAAATCTAGGAAAAATAATTTTTCACTTTTAAGACTATCAAAGTGGTCCACAATATAATAATTTTTCACACCAATAATTTTTTTGTCTTGGGATCGGATCTATAAGAAGAGAATTGTTTAGTTGTATGAACAAAAAGCACCAGAAAAAAATAATATACAATTTTTTTCTCCATAACCTCATTTTTTTGATAAAATCAATTTCAGCGACCCCACACCCATCTTCAAAAAATCCAAAAATTTTTTCGAAATTCTTTTTGATCACAAGCCTTAATATTCCGCTTCAAGAGTTGCAAAAATCGCAAAAAACGCGTTTGGTGAAACGCCCTAATGTACACGATAGTATATAAAATTTAATAAAAAAACACTTTTCGATGTCTGACTTCAAGACGAAAGTGCGGAATTTTCCCAAAATTGTACAACACATTGTTACATTTTGTAACGAAGGTGTTTCTTTGGCTGGAGTATACTCAATATCGTCCAGGGTCCGCATAAGGACCCACCAATCTTACGAAATAAGAACACAAGTGATTTCCCTAACTAGGACTAGTAAGGAACTATGGTTTTGATTTTCTTGTAATACACTTGTGTTAGAAATACGACAGATAATATATTGGTTTACGGCAACAAACAACTGCTTTTCGGGTTCTATCCAAATATCTGCACTGGATACACTTGCGAAACGCTAACGGTGTAGATTTGCAGACAATCGTGAACTATTTAATTAGCCCAGTACTCTTGCGGTTAATGGAATTCTGGCATAAGTTTTGGTTACCACGTTCGGTTTCGGATTTGAGGTTCAGGTTTCAGGTTCGGATGCCCAATTCGTAGGACCAGCTCGGGTGCTTAATTCGTATAGCACCAGAGTATAAGCTCGAGATAGTGGAATAAACTCGGGAATAAACTGTACCAGTTATTGTTATACATACATTTGTTCTTATAATACACTTATAAACTACCTTACGAACAGACAGCCGAAGCCGCGGTAAGGGAACAGACAACCGAAGTCGCTGTGGGGGAACAGACATCCGAAGTCCCTGTGGCGGAACAGACAACCGAAGTCGCCGTGGGGGAAACAGACAGCCGAATCCTCTGTAGGGGAACAGACAACCAAAGTCGCTGTGGGAGAGCAGACAACCGATGTCGCTGTGGGGAACAGACAACCGAAGTCGTCATGGGGGAACAGACAACCGAAGTCGCCGTGGGGGAACGCAACCGAAGTCGCCATGGGGGGAAACATACAGCCGAAGTCGCTGTGGGGAAACAGACAACTGAAGTCGCTGTAGGGAAAACAGACAGCCGAAGCCGCTGTGAGTATGTATTATTATCCGATCAGAAGGAACAGGCATGTAAAAAAAGGTAGTCACAAGTTCTAAAAAGAAGTTATGGCTTATGGTCTGCACTGGTCGAAGTTCGGCAAGCGATTGACGACTACTGCTAGTCAAGCCTATATACTGTAGCGTCTTAAGTGAATGAGAATTCCAATGGGCATACTATGAATTGCTCACACTAAGTGCTTATACCAAGAGTAACGACAGTTGCTAATGAGCTTTGTTAATGTATGAGTAAATTATATTTATAGAATTTATCTCGTTACAATTTTACAAACAAAAATTTTTTGTTTGATTCCACTTTTTGATATTTTAAGAACTTTTACCTACTTCAACGTCCTTGAAATGAAAAAACCTTACGCATTAATTTTACAACCATTTACATAATTAAGTAGCCTATTACAATTTACGATCGTGATTCATAAATTTAAGGCCTGAAGTATTAAAGAATTACACACGCTTTGGTCTTCTGCGTGCGTTCTTCAGTTAGTCCTACCAGATGGTGGTACGTCTCCAACCACTTGGTCCTTCCACCGAAGTTTGGGTCTCCCTGTTCTGCGCCGTCCTTCAGGTTCGCCTTAAAACACATTTCTCGCTGGAGCATTTACATCCATCCTGGCAACATGTCCCAGCCATCGTAGTCATCGGATTCTGACTCTTTTAGCTACGTCGATGTCGTGGTAAAGCTCAAACTGCTCATGATTCATCCGATGGCGAAACTCGCCGTCGACACAGATAGGGTAAAATAAATATATATATAGCTGTTTCTTAGTATCCCCAGATAAAATGGTGATACTTAAGTGCTGCCGCTTGATTTCTTAGCTGACACTATTTATCTTATTGACGGAAGATCCGAGGTAGGGAAATTCATCTACTACCTCAATACAATAAATGTCAACGTTCACGGCGAGAGGACTCTTTGTTGACACCAGCCTTTCTCATCACCTTGTATAATTATATTTAATAGTGTACATGATTAGCTATCACCTTGCCTGAGACCTCTTTCCGTGTTGAATGGTTCAGAGTGATCCTTACCAATCTTAACCGATGATTTGGTGTTTTCCACGGTACATCTGCAAAGTCAAATCAGCTTTCCATAAATACCAAACTCAGACATGGCCTCATATAGCCCATTCCTTATCGGAGAGTCGTAGGCAGCTTTGTTGTCGACAAAGAGGTGGTAGATGTCGATCTGCTTTTCATGAGTTTTGTTCCAGGATTTGAAGTAATGTGAATATTTGATCCGTCGTAGATTTACCAGCTCTAAAACCGCACTGATACGTATGGTATTAGGCTTATTCTACAGTAGTTCTTACATTCACTTTCTTGTATATGGGACATAACAGACTGAGACTCTGGGCATGCTCTCCTCTAGCCAGATGTTCTCCATGAGCTGATGCATGATCCTAATCAGCTCCTCCCCGCCCACCTTAAACATTTCAGCAGGGAGACCATTGGCTCCAGCCGCTTTGTTGTTTTTAAGGCGGGATATTGCTACACGTATCTCGTTCTGGCTCTTAGGTGGACAGTTAATGCCGTCGTCATGGATTGAAGCATGGCCTGCTGAAGTGGTGTCCGTATCGAGTAACTTTCTGAAATGATCTCACCATATCTTCAGAACGTTACCCGGGTCCGTCAGTAGATGGCCATCTCTGTCCTTGCAGGAGGGCAACCCTGTTCCACGCATTCTCGCCTTAACTCTCTTGTAGCATTTTCGGGCTTTCCCTCTACTTCGGAGCACTCATCCTGTTTTTTCTTCAGCTCCTTCTTTTTCCGTCTAAAGAGACGAGTTGCCTCTCGTCTCCTCTTCCTGTGCCGTTTACGAAGTATAACCTGGTAAAAAAAATGTCATCCTTGTTCCCCCGTAACAACCTATGCTTACACACGATTGCTCAATATAAGGAGTATGTTAATGAATGCCAACTGAACACATTGCATTAATATACAATTTTCAGTTTGTTTTTGTTGTCTTTTTCTTTCTCACCATATTTCTGCTGTTTGTTTTTTATGAGCAAGCCAGTTTATTTGAGCTTTCCACACAATTTACATATTTATGTAGATTATCTCTGTCAGTGAGTACGATTCGCATTAAGCAAAGACGAATATGGCAACAAAAACGTAAAAGGTGTAAAAAATACGGAACTTTAAATAACCAACCTGCCGACTGGCATATTTAAATTATCATGTCTGTCTGGTTGAATGTGTGGAGAACACATCACCAGTAAATGCCAAGAAATGTCGGTCCATCTGTCTTCGCTTGATTGCTTTACGATGTCTGTAGGTTAAAATTTCAGTTTAGTTTATGTTGCTTGATTTACATGAATACATACTCGTACATATATGCCATGCTTTATGGACAATTCTTCGAATTTTCTTATTGTTTCCTTAGTCTACTTTTCCTGACTCTTTCTCGTGCACAACAACATTTATTTGGAGTCCTGCGGCCAAGGTATGAAAATGCGTTACGGAGAGTGTGAAGCTGCCGACAGCGATTTTACCGCCAATTGTGAACCTCAGGCGAAACATTGCAGCCACAAGCAATGTACACGCATGTGAATAAAGGTGTTGGTTGTGCTAAGTAATAAGAGGAGAAAGGCGGTAGATATTAAATATTAAAGTATATAGCGGGGAAAAGTTGGCCTCTGTGACTGGCAAAAGCAGTTTAACAATAAATCCAAAGATGTCTTTATTATTGCTGTTCGTAATGTTTAATCATTTAATGCAAGTTTTTTATGCGAAATGCAGAGTATTTAGGCTTTCGGAAAAGGAATTGCAGCATGAAGGAGTAGTTTTGGAAACCCGAATTTTTATTAGCTTAGCAAATATTATTTCTAAAATATTAAATGTTCTACACAATATATCCTTGTAACGTCATACATTGATATTAAAATCAACCTATATTATACTATTTAAATTCAGGAACATCAAATCTGTTTTCTCGGTACTGTCATTCGTCATTCGTTTTCCTATTTATAGCAGATATACCCTAGAGATTTGAGGAAGCAATTCGTTTCGGGAATTCCATCTCAAACTCAAATGTAGTCATCAGCCCCCTCTAAAGCTCTGTTGCTTCCAGGAAATTATTGTCAAAATAAATCAAATGCCTGCTTAATTCGTCATACTTTTTCATGATACCACACAACATACCATAGCATAGCATACTCAGAGTTGAGTTGATGTATACATACATGTTTTGTTACCGAAAAAGTTAACTTTGTGCAGTTTTTTTTTTGTATTTAATTTTTCAACCATTTTATTTTTAGCAATTGTTAGTTTTTAATTTAACTTGTTGTTAGTTTAGAAATTGTGTTGTTAGTGTAGTTCTTCAGGAGATGGGGAATTGTATGTGGGTCACACAACAACCACGTACATACAACCGGCAAGAGTTGTACGCTTTCCCTATACCGGATCTCATGCACATAACATACTGAAATTCCTATGTTTAAAGTAGGATATGTAACTACAATTTAGTTTGAGGGGCTTTTTGTATAAAGGCAAACACTCAGCCTTTTCCGTGCTCTTGAAGAGTAGTTGAGAGACATAGGGTGAATTTTATGAGGTAGTGGTAGAGAGGTATGTACTGGATGTCTTAAGAATTGTGGTAGGTGGTACAATCGGGGAAACGATTGCTTAAATACTTTAGGAACATGTTGTTATAAAGTTTTATTGTTTTTTGTTTTCGTGAGTAGTGAATATAACTTCAAGCAAAGCTTTGTTTAAAAATATACTAACTATATTTTTACATATCTCATCAAACAAACATTAATACTTTCAAAGTTCCCATATAGAATTTACAAATGGTTGTACTCAAACTTACTTGCGAAGAGGTATTTCAGATGTATCTGCTTCATACTTTCCATAACGAATTGTTTTTTCCCTTATTTTTTTTCAAAAAAATGGCTCTGAAATGGATTTAAATTGGATCAAAAAATTTTACTCTTTGTAGAGCGACTCGATTTAAAATTTTATCTTTATCTTAACCGACAAAAAGTCTGTATATATCGCACGCCATCTGTTCGACAAAAGAGTGACAACTCAAAATTTTAAAAACTTAAAGTGTAACACTTTGGTCGATACTCAAGTAGTTATTTTGAAACCACAGAGATTGTCTTAACGGTTGATTTAAATTATTATTACTTTGGTTAGAGATGACCACTTTTTGTTGTTTATGTTTCTTTTAAAGGCAAAAAATACAAATTAAGAAATTTTGAGCCGCTACCCTGATATCTTATGTCTCCATTTTTCAAAGATTGTAAACGCCAGACAATACCATAAGGTGTTCTGCCGTCAGTCCATTCTGATCTTCTCCGGCTTCGTCCCCAGAGCGAGCCCTCTTAATGTTCTTGTCATTAGCTAACAAGATAAGGAAATCGCCTTGCTTCTTACTTTTCGCCGCCTTGACCATAACCGCAGTCGATGATTAAGGAGCCGTGGACTTATCCTCCACAGCTGTCCCATGACCTCGTTGTAGCTTCAAAAATCAAAATATACTTTTTTAGGATATTCAAGGACGAAGAATATTTTGCAAAATTTAATGTCTTTGACCACAAGGTCCATTAATTTGAGTCCCTCATTCCTAAAGAGGAGGTGGAAACCTATCAGGCGATACCATGGTCATCTTAATCCGATGTTGTGTTCAGAAGTTACTCCAACATTAACTAAGCTATCTTTTCACCAAAATGCTGCAGATGACCAACTGTAAAACATGAACCGTGAGTAGTTTCGAACTAAAACAAACGGCATTGTATCGTTAGCAACGAGAGGAATATATGTGTAAAATTTAATCGAAATCCAACGGGATGAATTTCCAATTGTATGTTTTTTTGGACCGGTCGTGGCATAGTGGTTAGAATCCGCGACTACCATGCGGCAAATCCCTGGTTCGACTCCTGTTTCCAGTCATCTACATTTTTCTTTCATTGCCGGCTCCTCGATGTTGTCGACAGCCACTTCGCAGTATAAGTGTCAAGTCAATCCGCATGTCTAGTAAAGAGCTTCTCAAACAGTGACGTTCGCATTCGTCGATAAACAAGTAGGTGCCGTTAGTTGTGAATCCAAATATAGGAAGCGTGTTAATTCACAACAATTTGAAATTTTGTGGCTCTTGGCTCGCGAGCTAAGTACCAAAGTTATGTACCAAAAGTACTTTTATTGGCCCAAAAACACTTTTCTGTTGCACAAAGTACTTTTTTGTACCAGAATACTTTTTTGTACCAAAAAGTACTTTTATTGTACTTTTTGGTTCATAGTATTTTTATTGTACTTTGTGGTACAATTTACTTTTTTGTACAAGAGTATTTTTTTGTACCAAAAAGTACTTTTGATGTACTTTTTGGCACAAAGTACTTTTTTTGTACTAAAGTACTTTTTCATGCCAAAAACTATTTTTATTGGCCCACAAAAAAACTTTTTGTTGCACAAAGTACTTTTTGTACCAGAGTACTCTTTTGTACCAAAAAGTACCTTTGGTTCAAAAAAATACTTTTAAAAAAAAAATACTTTTTTTGTACCAGAGTTCTTTTTTTACCAACGGTACTTTTAATATACTTTTCGGCACAAAGTGATTAAGTGATACTCATTGCCATAAAAAAGTTCTATGGTACAAAAGAAAGCACTCTGTACCAAAAAGTACTATAAACCAAAAAGTATTTTTTGGTACAAAAAAGTACTCTGGTACAAAAAAAATACTCTGAAAAAAAGTACTTTGTGCAGCAAAAAGAGTTTTTGGGCCAATAAAGTTCTTTTTGGCATGAAAAAGTACTTTGGCACAAGAAAGTACTTTTCTGGTTCGTGGCTCATAGCTCACGAGCTGAGAGCTCATTTGAAATTTTTTGGCTCCTAGCTCGCGAGCCGAGAGCTCATGTAAAATTTTGTGGCTCTTGGCTCCCGAACCAGCTCTTTATTTGGGCCGCTGGGTCGCGAGCCGAGAGCTCGTTTGATATTTGTGGCTCCTAGCTCGCGAGCTAAGAGCCAATTTTCAGGAAAAGAGCAGCTCGCGAGCGAGCCAATACGAACCCTGGTTGTATCATATTATTAATATTGTTGTGTTTGTATGCCGCTTCTCCAAACCTTGATCACTTTATGGTTGATTTAAATTTTATTCGCTACCTTTGTGTTAAATTTGCTACCATTTTTGTCTAAGCAAAAAAAAACCTATAACCTATTCAGAATTTAAAAAAGTTTTAGCTTTTGTTTAAAAGTTACGCCATTCGTTTATTTGTGTTGCCTTGTTATAGAGTTTCGTTTTGTTTCCCATTTTTTTTTTGCATTGTCTGTGTATTGTTACAAGGCTAATTTTGATGTTTGTCGTTTAGGCGGTATCTGTTGTGTTTTTTTTTTTTTTTTGTTGCCACACGTGTTTATCCTGCATTGTTACAAACAATTGTTCGGCTTTGTGCTGTTCAATTGTTGTATATGTACGTATGATGTGATTTTTTGCAGATTTGTTAGATTTTTTCATTTTTCGTTGTTTTGTTGAGGGTTGGCATAGATATTTTCTAACAGGATTTAGGTCTGTATTGTTTTTCTTTATGAATATCATATGGTATCCGTTTCGTAGCTTGATAAAATTACTAATTTTATAGAACATATTTTTTTATTTGAATTATTACTTTAATACAAATTATGCAATTTTATTAAATTTTAATATTAAAATCCATTTTTTTACTATTTGCGTCAAAAAATCGCACCTGTTCGACAAAAGATAGAGAGAGAGAAAATTTAAAAAACTAAAAGTGCAACTCTTTGGTTGTATATAGAGAAGTTATTCTGAAAACATTGTGTGTTTTTTTACGAAAGAGGATACTAAACGATGGACCATTTATACTTTAGGTAGAGATAAACACTTTGTGTGTTCTTTTTTCTCTTTTTATTGCAGAAAATTAAAATTTAGAAATTTTGAGTTGTCTCCCTTTTGTCGAACAGGTGCGATATGTTTTTCCGTGAGAGCGCCAATTTTACCAATTTATCTTTTTTTTAAATTAAATATTATTTATTTTGTCTTTATAAGAAATGGTTTATGTCGCTACTTCACTGTTAATATTTTTTTGTCTTACCAAGTCTAACTTCATTAAAATAAGCTTGTAAAATTTCATATCCTAAGACATTTACGATTAATCATATAAAATAAATGAATATATTAGCTTTTCTCTTTTTCTCTCTTTCTGTCTATTTCTGAATTGTTCTATTTATTTCAGATAATCTAGAGTACGCAACGGATTCATATGAGATTCTGTTTACGACCAGTTTTAACTAGTGTAACAAGTCGCTAAGTAGATGATGAATGATAATTTTATGATGTATTAGAATAATACTGTGCTGCTTATAGAAGTAAATCTAATAACTTTATATAAGAATAATACTTTTTCTTTTCTCTATATTTAGTTGGTGAGTAAGAAAATTTCAGCATAATATAGAAAGTCGAAATATCTCAAAAAATTGAATTTATTTAAATGTAAGTATATCAAATGAAAATTCCGTAAAGCCTTAAAGACGAAGATTTTTTTTTTAAATTTTGTAACACACTTTTGAAATAAAATATGACAACTATGTGGTTGCCGTGGTTGAAAAAAATAAAATATTTGTATTAACTTATTGGAAATAAAAAAAAAAAATGAACTAATGTTATGTTTCTCAATTCATTGAAGTATCAAGAAAGTAAGTATTTTTGGTGTGGTAAGTGTTTATGCATACAAACTGGTACAGAAATTTCTGTCAGGTGAACTGACTGATAAATACCCTCACTCAAATTATTGAAGTTGAACGAGTTTTATATGAAATTACTTATTTAAATATTATAATTTGCCAGATTGTGGTGCTTGGGGATAGGACTTTCTTTCGTCGTATGGCCAGACGTTTACAGACATGTAATTTAACTATAGAAAGAGCAACAGTTTAAAAATGTTCATGAATACGTCGACAAATGTAAAAAGTTTATTTCTATACCTCTATCAACATATTTTGTAGCTGGGTACTTTTATGGTACCAATTAAGAACTAAATTAAAAGTCTCTAATGGGTGGGGTAAAATTCAACTATTTCCACGGCCCCATATATATTCTTTTAGAAATTATTGTAAATATATAAATTTTCGGGAAGTTGGCTAATTTGCAGCCCGATTTTTATACCTGTCACCGTTCAACAAACATTTAACACTTCGTTCAACAATGTGCGTGACTGACACATAGATGGCGGCACTAGTACTAAATCAATATTTTTTTTCGAAAGTGGCAACCTTTTTAGGCTTACTGTCAAAATCATATGTTAATTCGACCATTTGTTTACAAGTTACAGTGCTTTATGTGTACTGTTCAATGCCAGGAATGGCTTGAAAAACATTATTCGGACTTTGCTCCATTAAAAAGAGGCATTTGTTATTGGTATGCCATTTCAAACGTGGTCGTACAGACACCGATGACATTCCATCTATTCCGGAAATCGTTGAAAAAACACTGAAAATCATTATGTCCGACCGTAAAGTGAAAGTGAGGGAGATTGTTGACAATCTAAAGATATCAGCAGTCAGTGTACACACCATAATACCAATACAAATGATGAAGTAATCGCCGAAACTAACGTCTATTTTGAAGGCAAAGAAAAATCGTTTTCCAAAGGCGGTATCGAAAGATTGGAAAAGCGTTGGTATGATTGTATCTCCCTAAAAGGGGACTAAGTTGATGAATAAAAACGAATTTTGGCAAAAAATGCGTTTTAATTAATTAGTCACACACATTATTGAACAAAGTGTTAATAGTGCATTGCGTTGGCTAGATCATGTTGTACGCATGGACGAAAATGCTCCAGCTCGAAAAGTCTTCGACAATGAACTCGATGGACGGCGCAGAAGAGGGCGACCAAAACTCCGTTGGAAAGACCAGGTTACTGAGAACCTTACAGAACTCGGTGTGACTAACTGGAGAAGAAGAGCAGAAGATCGAGGCGCTTATAATATTTTTCTACGTGCGGTATATAATCCACTGGGATTGCATAGAAGTACCAGCTAAGTAAGTAAGTAAGTTAATAGTGCTAAGTTTGATTAAATCCAGTGTACTTGCAAAAAATACATTCATGCAGAACTATGGGGGTTAGGGCGGGTCGATTTGTTAGTGGGGGTCGGTCATACATTTGGACTCGATTGGGGTACTCTAAATGGGTCAAGGTGGGATTATTCAAAATTTGAGCAAAGTTTCTTATTTGATCCCTAGAATACGATATTCCTTGTTACTGGTGCTTTCGATCAATTGTATGGGAGTTACCAGAGGGGTGTGACAAAGGTTTCGGTTTTCTGAGGACTTTTCTACTATTATAAGAAGATTGGAAGTTCTGAGAGTAATATTAATTAGCCAAAAATATGTAATTTTGTACGGGAAGTGCCAGAAGGGGTCGACATAGTCCATATTCATTCCTGACTCAAATTTCAATAAGCGCATGTCTTGCACAAAATATGAATGAACTAGCTGCACTTGGGAACAAGATATGTATTTAAAAGTATGAAGGAGTTTTTTAAATGTTGGGAGAAATATTAAATTTTTCAAAAATAGGTAATTTTGTATGGTAGGTATGAATGTCGGCCTATACAGTACACATTCATTCCTAAGTTAAATATGACAGCAAAATATGACTAAATTCAGTGTATACTTTCAAAAAAGATATGTATGTACAACTATAAGGGTGAATTCGGTCATTCGTATGCAAAGTACCAGAAGGGTGAGGCAAAGGATTCGGTTTTCTGAGGGCATGTCTACTACATATTACTTACTTACTTAATTTCCGTTTACACCCCATGAATTGGAAAGCATCTCGCGTTGTTGTGAATAAACACGCTTTCTAGTTTTAGATTCACAACTAACGGCACCAACTTGTTTATCGACGAATGCGAACGTCACAGTGTGACTCGACACTGTACTGCGAAGTTGCTGTCGACGACATCAATGGGGACGTCGTTTTAAGAAGATGTATATAACTGGATACAGGAATCGAACCATGAGTCTACGCAATGATAGTCGCGTGTTTTGTACATCATGATAATTCGACCCCGAAATCACAGGGACAGCCCCCAAAAATTGGCAATTTGCAAGGGAGGTAAGAGTAATTAGAGTATTTAATTTTAAAAAAATGGATTTTTGCAATTTAAATCCGAGTTTGGGGCACACGAGTTTGCAGCTGGGGCAACAATTAAACAATTGCCTTTATAGTTAAGACAACAATACTACAAGTTTAGTACATATGTAACTTATAAAAAATCCATCTAAGTCCTTCAATCTTAGTCCTTTACAGTAAATCAGCTTAGATTTTGTTATCTTTACAAACGAGACCTACACTTTAACGCTGATTCGAACACGTTCTTTAAAAAAAGCTTTTTCAGACTACTCGAAGATAGCCGATGAAATGACAAATTGTGCGACAAAAAAATTTAAGTCGATATACTTGGGAAATGATGTTACTTTCTTGGTAGGTTCTGCTGAGTACAAAAAGAATCTGTTTTTGACATTTTTCAACCACTCCAATATTTAGAGTTACCGGTAAAAAATACCATGTGATTGTACCTTTACGCTCTTATAAGCTAGTAACGTGGTTGAATATGAACTGTATTTGGAAAGAAGAAACTTCGCCCTTTTTAACGGTAACTTTACTTCTATAGATTACTTGTCATATCTGTCGGTTTTTTTCTTCGAAATCGCAAATTTATTTTTAATTATTTTTTAAGTTTAAGGAGGTTTTTAGCTACTATTTTATGGCCACCCTAATGCTTATTATTTTATCTAGGATATGCAAGTTTTAAGAGACTTTCTTAAGATATATATACGTAGTTTATTTTGTTAAAATTCAACAAATTCACTATATGTTTTAAAAATAAAATAAAAAATAGTAAATTTAAGTAAGTGACATTCCTAACTCTGGAAAACCCACATACCCAAATAACCTAAATACGATTCATTGGCTTTAATCTTCTTATGCCATAACCTAAACCTATGTTTTTACACTTCCTTAACATATGGACACATGTTTGGTTATTAAAATAAATCAATACAAATTAAAGAAGCTCCTCCCTTCCTCTCCACCAGTTCCTTCTTCATATCTTATTCCTACACAGAAATGTTGTAAAAACATTTTATTCTATGTTTTACACATTATTTATTAGGAGACGCCTTAATGTCTGTAAGCGAAAACAAATTCCAGCAATAGCGTTGAGTCATTTTTCTATAGAAATGTTTGATTCTACTTCTCTGCATATCCTTAGCAATCGAATGGCATTGCTTTTAATGGTTGGATTGCTCTACTCATATTGAGTGTAGACGTACGTACATGTTGTTGTTTGCCTTAAGAGAAAACTTGTTCATAGTTTTTTTTTTTTCATTTTGATTTTATTGCAGTTTGGATATTCTTTATTTGTTAACTCAGCCATAATGGAGACTAGTTCGCCTAGTTTGACGACAATACAGTGTAAAATAAATTACAATGTTAAATATCATGTGAAAATCATCTATCTATTCAAAATATATATAGACACAAACAAACATTAGCAAACACACGTCGTCCTTGCATTTGAATCGAAAGATAGATGACAAGGATTTGGCAATCTTTGTTGGATTAAGGGGTGGCCAATGCAAAAGTATGAGCAATTGAAAGGCAATTTTAAATGAGAATTTTAAGATGAAAAGTTTTAAAAATGGTAATAAAAACATAATGAAAAGCTATACAATTTAAATACAGATATATTATGCTAAAGCTACATGTGCATAATTGCAGGTTCTACACTATAACTTACTAACTTTAAGTCAACAAATGAAATTTTTTAAACAGTTAACAGTTTATAATTATAAACACAAATTTCTGTAATAATATTCATTTAAAATGTATTTATCAAGCAAATCAAAACTTCACTTCCTAATTAGCAAACAGATTTATTTTATTTTTTTTTATTAAGTTTCAAAACTCAACTACTTCCTATATGATTAGCAGTTTAAGTTTCAAATAACTCATCAATTTCTTCAAATTCCCCTTACCCCAAAAAAGCCCTTACAATATTACTCATGCAATATCATGAATTACTTCAAATTCAATCGCTAACCCCCTTTGTCTTCCCTCATAATGTACTCTCATACAAGAGTACTGAGAGGGCCCTTAAGTAATACTTAACAAAAGAGATCTCCTCTGCCAGCAATCATTCTGCCCACTCTGCTTCAGTTATCTCATACTCTAATTCGCGGTCGGTTGTTCGCTGTGGCGTCGGTAGTTAATTAATTAATTAAACATAGTAAATCTCCATCAACCAACTTGAAATGTACATCAAATCAAAGTTTATTAATTACTCTATAAAAGTGGACAAAAAGTTTTTCAAGAAACAAGTGTATGAGCGAATAAAAATTGTTTGAAGTTAAGGCAAATTTAGGCTGTTTTCCTTGTGCGGCTGAAAAGAGGTGAACTTTTGTTGTTATTGATGTGAGTGGTGACTTTAAAATGTAAACAAACAAATTGTTGGCTGTGGGAGAATGTTGGAAGTGATGGTGTCTTGCTCGAAGTGTGGTGGGGAATAAATAGTGTAAAGAGGTAAGTGATATTTTTTGTTGTTTTGATTTTGTATAAAAACGGTGTGCGGTCGATTACTGCAATTAGTAGAGACGCAAACCTATTATAGGTGCTAATGTAATATTTTAGATATTTTTGAAAAAATTTAAATAAAATATTTATTAGGAAAATTCGAACGCTAAGAGTATTAATATATATTAACATACGTCAAAAATTCAAATATGTAGAGAATTTCAAAAGCATTTTTTAGCGTTAGAACAATGGCAATTTTCAAAATATAATGCATATAATGCTCATTTCTGTTCCTCTGCAAAAATAATAATTTACTGCTCTCATGGGAAAAATAGGAATATATCAACCACCTTAGCTCGGCATAAATGGTTCTAGAGGTAACCAATGGATCATTTGAAGTCATTTTTTAAGTTAAGTGTAGATTTGACTTATTATCTGTCCTCATTCATTTGTTACCCACAATTTTAAAGGGTCATAAGAATAACCCAAATTCATATACATCGGATGTTTTTTAGAGGCATTGAAATTTTTTTTTAAAATAAAATGCAAGAAATTTAATAGAATGACCAAATTTTTAACTTTATGTGCTCACAAATGTTATGTCATTTAATGTTTCAAAACCAAGTGCAAAAATTTAAATACCCTCGCCTATGTATGATATTGGTTTAGTCTCGAGTTATTGAAACTAAACGATTTTTTAAAAGAAAGTACTTATGTATTATAATTTGCCAGCTTGTGGGGGGTGCGTAAACGGTTGGAGATATGACTTTCGGCCAGAAGTTTACAGACATATAGTTAAACTGTAGATAGGGTTACGATATCTGGAGATATCGCACCTCTTGGTTGATTCTAGAGAAGTTATTCTTAAAACACAGAGTGTGTCATACATTTTTTTTTACAGAAGAAGACCATCTTATGTTTTTATACCCTAACCCTACAGGTAGGAGGCCATACAGTAAACTACGGATAAGTGCACATCGCATAAATGCAAAAACCGCATAAGTGCACTGGAACTTGAAGCCATTAGTCTTTTTTATACGTTTACATACAAAAATACACAGATAAGTGCAACACGTATAAATGCAAAAACCGGATAAATGCACAACTTTTGCTAACCTGAAAGTGCTTTTTTAGTACAACTTTGCATGCATAAATGCAAATCTCTCATACTACATAAATGTAGATTATGATTTAGAGAAACTGGAGAAAAAAATATATAAGGTTGGAACAGAAAACACGGACTTTTTCAGCACACGTGGTTTAGGTGAATCGAATTAAGTGCAATCTAATATGTATTTTGCAAAAAACAATGTTGCAAAATATGATTGCAATGATTCATTAACAGTTCTTACTTTGGCACAGAACTGAATATTTTTAATTTTTTTGTATGAAATATGAAAAACACTAAAACAATGAAATATAAATTTGTGATTTTTTTACCTTAAACTGAACTGATTTTATAAGTTTTTATTAAAACCTGTTATGTAAAGTAAACCAAATACAAATTAAAACATTAAACAGCTTTATATTTTAATTATCTTCTTAAAGTTTCGTCCGAACTGAACTTGTGTTACAGATTAATAAAAATAATCTAATGTTTGTATAAATGCAATAATCGTGTACTTATGCAATGTTTGTATATATGCAATAGTTGTGCACTTATCCGAGTGTTGTATAAATGCAAAAACTGCATAAGTGCACAAAAAGTCTCGCGAAAACCGATGTGCATTTATCCGTAGTCTACTGTATATCATTTAAATCGACCCAAAAGTGTTACACATAGAAGGAGTCACTTTAGACCCAAGGTTTCTTTGAACCAAATTCGAATAATGACTTTTAAAGTCGTTTGAACCATGTCTGTCTGTCTGTTCTTCCGAGTGGTACGCACGATAACTTTCGAAACACGCAACCAATTGCTTTGAAACTTTGCGTGGGTTAATATTTCCCCAAAACTACTTACGGTGTTGCAAATGGGCCAAGCTCATTCTGGTACCTTCTATTCAAATGAACCATTGCGCCCAATTCAAAATTCGAGTAATAATACACCCAACGCGATCGTAGCTTTACTAAAATTAGTAAAACTATAACAGGATACCGTTTCGGAGAAAAACTGGTGGTCTAGCTACGCCCCTTCTCAAATATCCCATACAAATGCACCATACTGACCGCTTGAGAAATCGATACAACCAACGCGATCGTGCCCTATTTCAGTATTTAGTAACTCTATAACTGGATAAAGTTCTGAAGAAAAAAAATGGAAGTCTAGCCACTCCCTTTCTAGTACCTCTCATAATATATACATATAAAAATGTAACATACCGACAGCTTGAGAAATCGAGTAACAATATCAATACACCTAACGCGATCGTACCTAAATTATATATTTAGTAAAGCTATAATACGATGAAGTTGTGAAGAAAAAACTGTAAGTCTAGCCACGCCCCTCCTAGTACCACCCAGTTAAATATACCAATCCGCCCATTTTCGAAGTCAAGTAATAATATGAATACTCCCAATGGGTGAGGTTATTTATCAGTCCGTTCACCTGGCTAAAAATTCTATACTGGTTTCTCTTTATATTGCAGAATAATAAAATTTAGAAATTTTAAGTTGTCTCCCTTTTGTCGAACAGGTGAGATATGGTTATGTTATACATAGGTACCGAATGGGACCGTTCACGGTACTAGCTGAGAACTAAGGGAAAAGTCTCTAACCAATTTGCACAAAAGTGTAAAAAGAATTCATAATTTTTAATGGATGGGGCAAACTTCCCATGGGGGTGTTTTCGGCCATTTGTATTGGAGATAACAGAAGAGGTTAGGTGGAAGTGGTCGGCCGATATAGTCCATATCTATCCTTGATTTAAATATCAATAAGCATACATCTTGTGAAAAATGTGACTGAATTCAGGGTAATTGCAAATAACATATGTATGTACAATAATGAGGGTGGATTCGGTCATTTGTATGGGAGGTTCTAGAAGTGGTGTATGACAAAAGTTTGAGTTGTTAGATTTTTTGTCTAGAATCATAATATAATTACACTGAAAACATTAAAGAATCTTCTTATGTACATTTGAAAATTATAGGATATATTTGAATTATTCAAAAATAAGTTATTTTGTATGGGGGAGTAATTTGATTGAGTCACACCTCGCCTGAATGAAAAATAGGTCAATCTATTTTTATTGGTAATAAAAACGGTAAATGTAGTTTTGTTGGTAGTCAATTGTTCGTTAAATATCCACTTGAAATAAAATTCTAGCTGATCGTTATTTTTAACATAAAAGGATTTTTTGTTTTTCAATCTCTGTTTTAAACTTTTTTTTTAAGAAGTGATTTTTTTGCCTCGTGATTCTACCATCAAATCGTAGAGATATTATATCGTGTTATATCTCATTAGAATCACACGGACTTCAGCTTTAAGAGAAAAAGTTAAAAAACTGTTTTTTTTATTTTTCCCAAAAATTTGTCATTCAGGCAAGGTGCGTAGTGGGAGTCTTGTATGGGAGGTGGAATTAGTTTTCTTTCGATTTTGCTCATCTTAGAACTTAGCCTCAGTTTAGAGGATGTTAGCTAACACACCAAATTGCAGCTCAATAGCTCTTAAACTACGGCTGTAATGGCAAAAACAGACAGACAGACACCTCCAAAAAGGGTTAGTGTTTATGGGAGGTGGGTGTAGTTTTTGTCCGATTTTGCTCATCTTAGAACTAGAGAATAGAGTAGAGAATAGAAGCTTGCATACCAAATGTCAGCTCAACAGCTCTTAAACTACGTCTGTTATTGCAGAAACAGAAAGACAGACACCCCCAAAATGAAGAAGTTTGTATACTAGGTGGGAGTAGCATTCATCCGATTTTGCGTATCTTGGAGAATAGAAGCTCGCACACCAAATTTCAGCTTGATAGCTCTTAAACTTCGGCTATAATCGCGGGGACAGACGGATAGACATTTTTAAATCGTATCAGAATTCGATGCTGATATAAAAATATTGTCATAACTACCACGCCTCCTTATGGGCTTTAAAAATTAAAGTACAAACTAAATATACCCTTTAGACCGTGCGTTCGCGATATGAAGGGTGTACAAATAAGGGGGTGTTGTTACACTTGACCCTTTTAGGTAATTTTTGAAACCATGGGTCTAAAATATATTTCTAGTTCGAGCATGATGGTTAAAACACGCGTGTACCATGCTGGAAATCAATGGTTAAATTCCTGGAACCAGTCATCTACGTTTTTCTTTCATTGCCGGCACCCTCTATGTTGTGGATAGGTCTCGTTATTTGTGAATCTTAAAATAGAGCTATCCCATACCTCATTCACGAGGAGTAAAGGCAAATTAAGTTTTAAGTAAGTTCGTGTATACCGGCACTTAAATTTAATATCATATTTTACCAAACAAAATTTTGCAGAAAAGCCTTGTGAACAAATCTAGGGGAAAACTTTATTTTCACCCATGACTTATACAACAAAACTCTTTAAAATCAGATTAATGAAATAAAAAGGCACTTTACATTTTTTTAGTATTTTTTTTTTTTGGATTTCATGCGTGGTGCTTCTCTATTCTTTGCCAAAACGTATTGGAAAACTTTTGTCAGAGCCTGTACACAAAGTTCAGTTCCTTGGATATAACATGGAATTCATCGGTCAGACTCAATAAACTGCAACAAGTATTGATATGGAAAGTTTGCTGAGGCTCCGACAGAACATTAGTAAAATACTCCTTAGTGTTTTGTCTTCATACTTCTACTTCAAGAGCCATAAGGTGTCCACTTCAGTCTAGAAAGCTAAACTTGCTAACGGCAAAATAAGACTTCCTCAACATTAAGTATTATTTTGAAGCATGATACTAATTATACAGATTTCAATATCCCAGCCCTTAAAAGGATACAAAAAACATCATATAATATGTTTTATCTCAATGCAATTCACTGTTGGTCTATACACACTGTTGCTGCACAAAATACTTTCGAAGTTGTCCCCTTTTGTGCATTCATCACACGCGCACTCAAACATTTGAGCCTCAAACATTTTCATGCCGCAGTTTTACCATGAATCCTTTTTTTATATCTGTACAAGAATGGCGTCGTTGTCAACGACGACGGTATATAAATTTCTTGTTTCATTATTTTTGGCAACTACTCAAATATTACAAACACACACACACACAAATATTCGTATGGTTTTGAAAACAACATCAAGAGTTCAGTATGTGAGAATTTGTTTTGTATTTTATGCGGTAAGATTACTGCCGCCACTCAATATGGTTTTATTGCAATGAAAAAGGATGCTATGATTAAAACACATTATAAAGTATTAGACAACATGAAGAACTTCGCATAAAATGATTGCTGGTACATATGTACTAGTATGTATTAAAAATCTTGATATATATAAAATTCCAAGTTGGTTCATTTGTAACAAAAAATTCGGTTACCGGTGTAACATTTGGAAAGGTTTTCATAAAATCGTATTTTATATTCTACGAAATTCTATTAAACTTTGTTTCGAAAAATTTGTTGGTCTTTTTGAAGATGACCTCTGATCATGACACCCATATTTGCCACCTAACAGTTCAAAATTCAGAAATCTCCTAACAAAGTCAACAGGTTCAGTTGCTAGATTGAGTCAGAATTCACTTCTATTTGTATGATAAAAATTCACTTTCGATTATCGTTTTGTTATATACATATTATGTGCCTCTTAACTGAATATCTCCTATAAATAACTATCTATGTAGTTCAACAAAGAAAATCGACACAAATTGGTTAAGGAAATTTGATTGTTAACAATGTCAATAAATTGTACACAAACATGTCGACATCATATTAAAATCTCAGCAACTTTGGAAAAACTAGTTAAAGAAACACTATTAGTTTTATGGAAATATCCATTTGAAATTGATTACTTATCAAACAAAGTGTAGTTTCATAAACTCTAAAACTATTTCATTTTGGTTATTTGTTGCACATGCAGTTGTGATGAAAGATCTTTAGGAATTGCTATCAAAAGCTTAAACTAGAGTTCATACAAAACATTAGCAATATTGCTGTTTTTTTCTTTAAAAGTAAATTGCTGCCATAAATCATTGCCAAGTTGTAATAGCAGGGAAACTAAAATAATACACAAATTTTTTAAATTTCTAACTCCACGACAATTAAACTTTAAAATTATTTATGCCTTTGAGACTTTGTCCAAAGATTGATTTGATTATATTCCGGTTGCAAGCCATAACTGAAGGCAGAATTATACAATATGAAACTTTCCTTCCTGTTTGCCGTTACATAGAACTTAATTTTGTTCTGCTCAAATGCATTTCTATAGCCAGCAGCTAATTGTAGTTAAACAATGTTCAACGACAACTCTTCCAAACGCAGGCAACCTTAATAAGTTTTATTCATATTTGTGCTCCAATAATTGACATGAATGATAACAAAACTCTTAGGGAACAACAATTGATGTCACAAATTGAACAAAGAAAAGGGGTGAGATGGGCGCAGTCCAGAGTTCTAAGAAGGCGTGCATTCTAAATTGCAATCACTTGCAACAAAGCGATAAGTAATTTTATGATAATGAATAAAATCTATGCAGACATAACTTGTGTGGCTTAGAGTTGATGGACGTAATTGACAATATTGTTATAGTAATTTAATCATTCAACAACGAAAACAGGATATTGTATTTAGTATAAAGCATATATTGCCTTTTGAAGTTCAATTGGATATAACTGCAAGGAAGATGTCTTTAGCAGTCATTATTTACCCTTGATTAGACTTGTGTTTGTTGCAGATAATGAAGTAATTTATTATAAGCACATTTTAATAGGAAGAAAATGATAAAAAGTTTTTACTGGCGAATAAATGATGAAGAAATAAGTCTCTGTTTCCCTTTGGGATTGTAGCTCTGTTGCGGCGAAGGGGCTCAGTAAGTGCAATGATACTGAGAACGGTGCTGGGGGTAGCGGAGCTACTGGCAGGGCCTTCTAAGCTGGTAATGTCGATGGGTAGCAAGCTAACTTATATTCCTAAGCGGAGGTTAAGTTCTAAGATGAACAAGATCGGACAAAAACTACTCCCACCTTCCATACAAACTTCCTTTTTTTGGGGGTCTGTTCCAGCGAATACAACCGTAGCTTAAAGATATCGAGCTAATATTTGGTATGCAAGCACCTATCCTGTAAACAGAGGTCAGGTTCTACGGCAGTGATAGGCATCCCTTTGCCTCATGAGGCCGGCAACAATCGTTGTTTTCAAACAGACTCATACATAGAGAAACAATATTCAAGGATTGTTCAGAAAACATGAGAGCACGACGGCGCTGATGCTTCCAAACTGAAATATTAAGACATTGGCATATGTATATTTTCCAAGAAGTTCCTAGGTGGAACATAGGGCCTTATTAAAGTTGTTAAAAGATAGTATATTTAATGCTAGTGCTTTTATTTCTCTCAAATACTTGAATATTTCAGAAAACCGGTTTCCGGTTTATTCGAAAAATATTTTTTTTTTTAATTTTGTTTTCGAATACATGATTAAGTAAAAAACCGGGTTTACCGGTTTCGGTCGGTTTTTCGGAAATTGTAAAATTAAACCAAATAAACAATTAAATATCTTATCTGAGCTTTTGAACTCCGTTTGCTTCAATTTATATTCAGTTCATCCAAACAGAAGTTATTAGAAAATTTACTTTGAACGCGTTTCCTGTAAAACTTCCAATTTACACTTAGCATAGTTAAGAATTAAGGTATTCAAGATGAGACCCCAACTGTATTTTGGTGGTATCTCAACTTTTGTATTGTGGTTTTAAATTAAGCTTCTATTGGACACTTATTTTGGGAGATAACTGCATTTAAAACTGTTCTTATGAATATCGACAGCTTTCCAGCCATTGCAAAAATACTAAAAATACTCCTATTTGAAAAACCGGCATAAAAAACCGGTTAAACGGTTTCGAAGAAAAAAACTAGTTGGACGGTTTTCGATTTCGCTTTTGAACACTCTAGTCCTGCTTCGAGCACCTCTGATATTACAAGTCTTCGCCATATGTTTTCCGGTCGGCCTGTCCTTCGGTTTCCTTGTGGGTTCGCTGGTTTCCTAAGAGTATGGCCTAACCACTTCTTGCGCTTTATTTCGCATTGTATTGGCTCTTGTTGTGTGAAATGCCATAGACATTGGCATAACATGAACAAAAATATCGCTGGCTTAACATAACATATATAGGCCGTAAGTCCAGTTTTGCTAGAAATTGTGATTTTAATGTAGGCGTGTACAATATAAAAGTACAGTGATTTTTGTTGTCATTTAAACGACTTTACAGTCACTTCAAACACAAAATCATTTCCTTTTGCTACCTTCAAATAAATCTAGTTTTTTATAAGATAACGTCCTTTCTTCCTCGCTCTAAAACCTTTTTTTTGAAAAGGTCCATAAGCAGTTACTATACTTTCCCTATTAGTAATTCTGTCTTTGTTACTGACCCTAGCGTTAAGTAGATGCAATCTTATTATATTTTTTTTTGTCGTCTACACTATCCTATTATCATTGCCCTTTCTTCAGTGTTACGGATTAAATGAAAAGTCACTAGCATTTAATTTGACGCCTGATAATAACGAAAGAAAATGTCACTAGGGTATAAGTGGATTACATTCATATCTTATTTTCTTAACGCACACATATTGATAATGTGTCCACACTACTGTTTAATATCATTATCTAACGTTGTGCCTTCTTTCTCTAATGGATTAAGAGTAAATGCAAACCGGATGGATGCTGGTCTTAATGATAGACGGCATTTTAGAAAGAACACAGAAATTATGTTTTTTTTTTTTCTTTTGTCTAATGCGTGAATTTCTTGATTGTTTGTCGAGCATTACCTCATGATAACTATATACATAGTGTGCTACTTTACATTAAAGTGTTTTGTGTGTTGTACAGCGGCGTGATCTTTTTATGAAACTACCGATAGATTTGTCAATATTTGAGTAGTTATAAGAGGGGCACAATTTGTGTTAAAAATAAGTTGTTGACAAAAATTAAACATTGTACGTTACTATTCGATTCAATGATGGGTTAATACTTTAAGTAGTTAATATAAGTATTTCCCGCAAAAAAAAATCTTAATGTTGAGGTGATCTGAGTGCATTTCATTTACAATAATAAAACGTCTTTTTTATTTTAATAAGACACAAGTAGGAATATGCATTTACCAGCCCGAAACATGTTATTAACTGTGAGTTGCACGAACTGCCATGGTAGCCCGAACTTTGGGGTTCTCTTTTCTTTTTATTTGAAACCAAGGTCGACTGTTCGTAATAAATTACTATAATAGCTTTGAAAGCTTAAGGTTATTAGTAGTACACATCAAGAATATTCACTATATATTACATGCCTATTTTAATATACTGTAAATTTGTAAAATTTAAATCATTCAGTTTTAACATAAACAAGTTTTCCTGGTTTAATGGTACAATCATTCGTAAATATGGTACAATATTTCCTAATATTTAGAGGAAAATGTTGGCCTTAATTTTGAATTATTACAAATTTAATGTTGATGGCTTATTTCCCTAAGTTTAGAAGCCTTAGTAGTGGTCATGATTCTCGGCTTAAGCCGCAATGTTGTTTTACATAAAAATCTCATTTTTAAAAGATATACATATATTTGTTGTGGTTTCACAACTCTTTAGCCCTTTTTGTGCTTAAGTTGTTTATAAAACTTGAGAAAGTTCAAACATAAATATTGACATATTAAGACTTTATTTCAATAATTCCATCAAAGCTTATCCAATAAAATTTATGAATAGTAGCGGAACGAACATATGGGGTGATTATGAAGCCGCTAATACTATTTTATTTAAATTAAACAAATCCAATATTTACGACTGTGCTGGAAATAGATAAATTTGTTGATAATCCCTATTAAAGAGGCCTTAAGGTGGGGATAGTCATGGTGTTTACTTTGAGGCAATGTTAGGTTAATGATGAGTTGTATTACAGTTTGTTACAGTTTCAAGATTTGTGTCGAATATACATGTCGCGTGTCTTTTTTTTCTACTAATATATTTGGTTATATCCGCGATATAAATCATACCTAAATAGGAATTAAATATAACAAACGCTTATGTTACTAGTGAAATTTTTATATATCAGGGATCTGTAGCGATTTTCAACCACCTGTTTATATTTTCTTATTAGTGTTGTTATGATCACAATTAAATTTTTGGTTTTCACTAAAAATTTATTTAGTGAGATGACAATCCATCAATCTAAACAATATTTTTTTCCATTTAATATTTGGCATTTTAGCCTCTATCATTTCACAGATTTTTGTTTTCCATTCCATAAACAACATATCGCGCATATTTTCAAAGGGGTTGGGAATCGTTTAAACTTTACAAGTCACTTAAACAATGATCTCTTGCCTAAGATTACATTGTGTATGAGCTAGTTAGTAATTATAGGAATATCGATTATTCGCTGTTTCGTTATATGTTGAATACTGAGATGTAATTGTTAACCAATCCGTAAAATATCTTGCGTCTCCTCTGTTTGGCATTCTTGTATCATAGGTGGCAGGTCATTTTACATCATACATATTTTTCATAACGATGTCTTGTAAATCATGTTGCTGTTGATCATACCATAAATTATCTTGTTAACAATTCATATGTAATTACAGCTTAGTAAAACCCACCAAAAACACTTTTAGCCTAAAGGCTACATGTAGCGGCGACATAGGATATTGTAAAGTAAAAACAAGACACCACCAGCACTGCCATGGTAAGAAGTGAGAACGCCACCAAGCCACACATTGTGATATACCTACATACATAAGTTATGATTATGATTTAAGTGTTTGGGGTTGTAGTGCTTTTCAATACATCAATATCAATGTAAACGCCTCCGGCGCAAATGGGCGGAAACAATACCCACAGACATACACATATCGATTGTTTGGCCTCACATCCATCCGTACCTCCTCGGTTGGTTTTCGTTGTTGTTTGCTGTTTAGTGTCTGAAAGGAGCTGTATAGCTACGCCTTTTTACAATTAAGGAATCATAATATTTAAATAAACTGACAGCACGCTACATACATGTAAGTAAATGGGTGTGTGGGGGGTCCCCAGTGGCGTCATTAGACAGTGGAAATGAATTAATATCAAAATAAAATTTTACGTTCAGTTGAAGTTAATTATAAAATTAAATTAAAATAACTATAAAACTAGTACTGCTGAGTTTCCCTAAATCTCTAGCTGTCTTCAAATTTGCTAATCCTTAAAGAACAACGCGCTATACGAATGTTTTAATTGCCAAACCGATTAACTCCACTTCTTAATTTGTTAACATGTTAATTTTAAATAACTGATATATTTCATATTTTTTCTATAAGAACAAAAAATACTCCAATAATACTCAGAACATTTCTTTTGTCGATAAATTTTTTTTCTTCATTTATTTGAATTTTAAATTTGTCATGGCTTAAAAAAAGTTATATCACTTTTTTTATATAGAATTAATCGGCTTGGAAGTGAATCATCCATTGTTCTGCATTGCTTAAAGAATTCCTTTATTCCATAAACTTTTCTGGTTGAAAAAATTTCTGCCTTATAGAAAAACAAGATAACACATTTACCTTCCTCCTCTTTACTATTCTCCTGGAATTCATTTTAGAACTTTATTTTTTCTGTTTTTTAGTTTAAGATTTGTAATATTTATACATTATTGTCCACTGTAGCCTTTGACCATCCTCACCTCACGGTATCGGCTGGTTCTGCTGTTCTGCTTTTAACAAAATAATTGTGGGAGGTCAATTAGTATGACCTATTTTGTGTGGTTTCTGGCAATTACTTTGTGTGTGCGAAGGTATTGACCATTGTAATGATAATTTTGTTATCAAAATACACGAAATTATAGGTTTGCTTTACTTCATCCTTTCCGGCTATTTTATATTTTTCAATGTCAGTTATGTTTAAGTTAAAGATAAACATCATAAGGCTGTATTTAAACTTGAAGCGGTGAATTAAAAAACGATAGCAGAAAAAACTTTTATTGTGCCTACCAATTCATCATACTAGGTTGTCAAGGGCACCGAGTTAGCTTTGTTTTGAAATGAGTTACTACTCAAATACTGTATTAAGTTTCGACGATGTACAAATTATACCGACCACGATGAAATTCTGTGTTTGTTCTTCATCTAGTATCTGGGCTCCACCCCATTAGAACATACTATATTGCCGCACGCGTGTCTCCGCCTAGAATACTGTTCAGTTTATTAGGATACATACATGGCCCCGACAGCAGAAACAAAAGCCATAATCAATTTGTATTCCGTCATAGAACAGATGTGTCAGTGCTTTACATGGATACCTACCCACTGTTAAGCCCCGGATCTTATTCTTTTTAGGATTTCAGGATAGGATATTCAAATCGTTCATAAATATTTCATATTTTATCTCACATGCTTACGCCTCATTTGAAGCCCTCGCCGCCATCTAGCTAAGTACCAAGGTTCCCCATCCATCCGGCCACTTCTGACATATCTAATTAACTCTGTCTATAAAAGGACCACAAATAAAAACACAGACCATTTCATCAAGCCACAAGAAATGTGCAGTTGGCAGGACTACCTTGGGCGGAAACCTGGCCTTCCATAGTACCGTAGTACCGTCCCCATCATCGAGATATTAAAACATCTTGCATATTCCAAATCTACATAACAATTGTTTGGTAAAAATTTTATAAGTCAAATATAATATTTTCTCCAAATAAATTTTTTTTTTAATAAATGTTTTTACCTCCCATTAGCGGCCCAGTGGAAGGCCTTCCATCAGGACTTCTTTAGACTCTGGAAGGCAAGCTATACACATTGCCACTTCCTTTCCAAATTACACGGGGTGACATTGGCAATCAAGGCCTTATGCTCTCACTTCTAAATAAATGCCTTAGTTGTACTAAATCCTCCTTATTTGCCTTACATGGGAATTTTTCTACCAGGTCTTCTCTAACAAAGGAATGGGCCTAATATATATGGAGCCCGTTCCTTTGTTAGACAAGGCCTTTCTTCAGCCTCTTCTGAAATTAAAATCATGCTAGGAAAAAAGAATGTGCGGTTTTTGATTTGCCGACAAAAATGGAAAATTAAAGGCTTTTATTAATGGATCTGTTATAACGCCTTCTAGAATTCCTTCTATGGAGAAGGCTTAGTTAATTTTACTGCTGGGATTTCTAAATACATTTGATGATGACGAAGATATTGTTTGAGTCGTAAATATCTGGGAGTTATTGTTTTTTTTTTTTTTTTGCTTATTTACCGAACGTGGCATGATGTTATGAACGCGTGACTGCCATGCGTGTGACCTGAGTTCGAACCCTGTCACAGTCCATCTGTATGTCTAATCCCCGCGATTACAGCCGTAGTTAAACAGCTATAGAGCTGAAATTTCGTATAGGTTAGGATAATTTGACAACCGCCTTCAGCATAGCTCACTTGTGTCCTAGTATAGGTCCCGCTCTTTTGCTCTCAAGCCATTTCGCTGCTCTGTTAAAGACATGGATGGATATTATACAGATCGCATACTGATTGACAGGTATTGTCCATTAGTCTCCGATGAACAAACTTCTCATATCTCAGTCCACCAAAAGTAGGGCAGTGATATAGAAGATGCTCCGTGATCCCCTCTACTTCCTCATCGTTGCAGATTTATACAAAAATCGTTGTAGGAAAGGAAGTTTTTTCCTCTTAAAGTGTTTTCCAATCGGTCAAAGACCGTTTAGTACAGCTATGATGTTCCTTAGATGGACTCTAGACAGGTTCAGCTAAAATCGTGTCCTCTGTATATCTATGCCAGGTCAAATCTGTTTGGTCGCTGTGCAATTGAGCTAATTAAACCATATTTTCTTAGCAATAACGTTCAGTTTCCTCGCAATTATCTGTTTCCCCTTGTGAGAGGTGCAATGCGACCGTTACCTTCACCTAAATTCACGATAATAGCGACTTTTGCCAATGCATCGGCTATTTTGGTTACCATATATGCCCCTATGCCCTGGAACCCATGTGAGGGTAACTGTCGAATGTCTCCCTGTTAGTCGCTTTACTATGAGTAAATAATTTAATATTGCCGGCCAATAAGATTCTTTTTCTTAATTTAATTTTAGTTTACGTTTCGGGGACTTATTCCATCCTCCCCAGTTCTGGTCCTGACCTGAGTGTTCAGATTCAAATTTGGTTCATATATGAGTCCAAGGTATTTGGAATTATCAGAAAGTGTGTCTCCGAGTGAATATTACCAGTTCCGTTTTACCCGAAATTACACCTTCTCAACAATTAGGGCACCATTCCAGCAGAAGTTTTAGAGCTGATTCCAAAAGCTCGGAGAGTAACCTAGGATCCTTCCCGGCAACTATTAGTGTAACGTCATCCGCATATGCGACAGATGTGCAGCACGTCTTATCTATCGTAGTAGTGGAGAGAGTATTCCTTCTTGTGAAGTACCACGAACCATCAAATTAAAAATTTTGATACGACTATACTAGAGCCAATGTGCCTAAAGATTAAGAGCTTAACAGCTGGTATTTATTATTTGGCAAAAATAAGAAATTTACAAAATAATTTTGATATAATGAAATGTATAAATTTCAACCCATATTTGTATACATTGCAAAATGTATATATTTCGAATAGACCAGTATTGGTTAACATCTTTACATACTTTTTATCGATGTTTCTATATCACATTACAATATTCCAGACTTCACAAGTCAATGTGCTCAAAAGCGCATTTTGCACAAATTACCCCCTGCCAAAGTTTATTTTCACTTTAATTGCAAAATCGACATTAAGAATATCGTTTTCTCTTATTTTATGCATTTCTCTTCTTACCATTTCTTTTTCGGTTGCACAGCGGCAATATGTTTTTTTTTCTTTGTAGCATTATTTCACATTGATTCATAGTTTTCACTGCAATTTTTCCCTATTGGATTCGTCATCATTATTTATTTTTTTTTTTCAATATCCCTTTCCGACCGTATACGCACAATTGTGCGTATAAGTTTAATTCCTCTTTACTCAACAACCTGTTGTCAAATTGTGTTAATCTCTGAAATACATGATGGTTTATGCTTTTAGTTTTAGAGAAATCCAAAAAGCACCAATATTTGTTTTCGTAGTTGTCGTAAATTTTCATTTTTCTTGTGTCATTTTGCGCATTTGGGAAAATGAGACGGAAGAGTAAATACTAAAATCTATTAAAATTATTAAAAATTTTGAAATTTATCATAAAATAAGCGGTTTTACGTTCAGAACATTACAAATTTTAAGTAGAAATTGTTTTCCAGTTTTGATTTTGTAATTTAATTTGTCTTTTACCAACTTTTATATTAAGTGCAACAATTGTGCGTATCCTTAAAATAAAGGATAATAGAATAATTTGATAAAATTATATACTTTATTGCTTTTTCGGCACATTAAAACAGCAGATTCCAAAATTTTGTAAAATTTCAACCAACAGTTTTTGCTTAGGTCGGAAAGGGATATACAAGCAAATACTTATACTCGTAGTTAAAGGAAAAGCTTTTAGTCGTGAATGAACTCTCTAGCTTCATATGGAGTACTGTCAGTTTCGCCGGCATTGATGATGATGATGGCCATCGGAGTCGTGAGTGGAGCATGGCAAAAATATTGATGACCACCATCACCACTAGATGGTTGGTTTGAATGGGAACTTATGGTTTGGCCGTTATTGCAATTAATATTTTATTTCACAATATTGAGTGGTTACACACACTCGAACATATATTTTGGAATTAAATGTAAAATTGCATTTAATGTTTTAAGAAATATATTGATATCATCATATTATAAAAGTGAAAATATGCTGCGATGATAGATAAATTATTAAAAAAGATCATAAAATCTTTTAATTATTTATTATAAATATAAAAGTAAAAGATTTTTTTCAGCGGCTTTTAGGTCATTTGCCTAAATCAGCCTCTGTGTATGCTCTTCTTCGTTAGCCAGATGGAGTTAATGATTTTTCTCGGCCTCGCGAGGCCGGCAATAATTATTTTTTCACACAGACACGATGGGTAACTTAGAGGTACACGAAAGTTTTGTTCAATTCAAAACAGTCAGTCACTGCTTGAAAGCAACATCAACGTAAAATGATAGTTAGGAGAGCATAGGAGCACGATTCTTGGGAGAGTACGAATTTTGTACCGTGTACTTATCGAGATTGTTGACGACTCTAGCACGACCGCACATCATATTGTAGTATGCGTGCGTTCGATTTTGTCTGTCACTGATTTAAAGCTCTAAACAAGCTGCAACAATTGTAAATGAAGTTATTAATTATATATTTTCATAAAACTAGCATTTTGTTTTTAGTTTTCTGCATTTGTCATCTGATGCATTATGTGAATTGTTTGACCCCATTATTCAAACACACTTAGCCAAGGCTTTCGCATATACCAGTCCTTCAATTCTATGTCATATAAAATTGTTTGCAACATTTGACCTGCCATATCAGTATGTTAATATTTTTTGGCAGCATTATTTGGGTTTTACTGACATTAAAAACTTTTTGTATTTTAGCTTCGTATTTTTTCTCTGTTGCCAACAAAATATCTTAACTTAAAACTTAATTTCCCTTTGCACCCCATGAATGAGGTATGGGATAGCTTCTCGCGTTGTTGTGAATTAACACGCTTTCTATTTTTAGATTCACAACTAACGGCACCTACTTATTTATCGACGAATGCGAACGTCACTGTTTTGAGAAGCTCTTACTAGACACGACGATTGAATCGACGCTTAATACTGCGAAGTTGCTGTCAAACAACATTCGAGGGGAGCCGACAATGAAAGAAAATTTTATTTATTTTTTTTCTTTTTAAGATGACTGGAGCCAGGTTTGAACCTGCGATCTCCCGCATGGTAGTCGCGTGTTCTAACCACTATGCCACGGCCAACAAAATATCAGTGTTGCAAATTGTTCCCCTATACATACTATCCAAACATCCACATATCACATAGCTCAGCATGAAAATTTTCAAAGATTTTGAAATGTTACAAATGGATTTTAGCAACAACAATGTTTGCATCTCTTAAGGGGTCTCATAGTCTTGTGATCAACAAACGAAAAAGGGGGATGTAGTAAAGCAACAAAATTTTGTAACTAATATAGGAAGACAACAAAAAGTTATCGACGTCAATGCATCTGGGTAATTGACGCTTGACCCATATCAAGTTGTTATTGTATTTAGGTTAAGTAACACTTGATACGAGACTTTTGGTAGTTAAGAGAAATGAAACAAAGCAATAGTATCGAAGACTAGGCATGTAAATAGGTCATAGAATAAATATTCGATAATTGAATAATACTTCAATGCATATTGTTGCATAACTGCATAGTTAACATAGTTGGAATGTCAAGAAGCTATGCAGTTTTGAAAATTTCTAACTTCTTTTATTATGAACTAATCTGCAAATAAGATTATCTGATCTCTAGGACTTTCACGCCCAAATTAATCATTATCAAGATTATGATATGGTCACAATTATGTCACAGTTCCGTATTAACGCTACTTAACTAATAACACAAATTGTTTTAGTATGTTAATTATTTTAAACAGACACAACACACATTTATACCCTGGCCGCAAACACAAACATCATGACATCCGATTATAGTGAAAAATAGTCCACCTTCATTCAAATCGGTGCATCATTCACGAAATCGTCACAACTACTGTAGCTTAACAAATATGTGAAACTTCATGAGTAAATATTTCTCTGAACAGCCGAGAAAGCTACTGCGGCGGAGATGACACAATTTGCCCACACACACTCGAACAAGTTCGTTAAGTAAGATTTGAGTTCAGCACTAATGCACTTTTCTTGTACAAAATCATAAATCTAACATAACGTAATAATTTAAATCTTTGGGCTGTATATTAAGTAAGGCCGATTTGAATGTGTCAAAAAAATATATATATATGAGAATATAATATAAATAACCATATTGAAGGTTTAAAACGTTCTGTGCGTTCTAGGTTTTATATCGGATTATGTTTTCCATTTTTTGTGTCTGCGTTTCGTACACTTACCTCACCGCAGTTATAGCAGCCAGCATTGTTTACATTCTTGGTGGTCAGTTTTAGAGAAAATTAAGAAATTATCTGAAACGGTGCGAGTGTTCATGTGTTCATGCTTTATACGTTCATTCAAGCCGACTATCATCATCCCCCATTGTTTTATTGTACTTTTATAGTTTTACGGTAGAGTTTACAAATTAGTTAAGGAATTCTGTCTACTAATATGTTATAACTTAGCCATAATGTGGCATCTGGGGCACAGAGACACAGTTAATATCCGTTAACAACAGACGAGAGAGAAAGGGAGAAGGAATAAGCCTAAAATCCCTTCTCACCGTTTGATTACAAACTGCAAGGCGACAACAAAAGGCTCAAGAACATTTCGAATTATCTCCGGTTGTTCTGATTTGTGTTGTGTTGCTCAATTTCGTAAGGGCTTTGGGGATTATGTGGTCCATAAATTATGTTCATGTTGTTGGTAATTAACAACATTGTTTAACTAATTTCCAAGTAATATAACATAATGTAAATCAAGCCACTCTAATGATAACAGGAGAAGGTTGTAGTTTTACCTTTAAGGGAGAATAAAGACGTTCAAAATGTTTTGCGCTGGGTGCTGTTTTTAATGGTTAAACATCATTCTTTCAATAGTTCAACAAGGAATATTTGACCACTTCATGACTTTTAGAACTTTTTTCGCTGTTAATTAAAAATTAACTCAGCTGTTGTCATTGCAATAGGCTACTTTGAGCTTGACATCGATTTCGTTGCACCAAAAAGTACTTTTAATAAACAAAAAAGTAATTTCATTGTACCTCAAATTACTTTAAATGTACCTAAAAGCATATTTTTAGTAAAAAGTTTACCAAAAAATACTTATGTACCAAAAAATACTTTAATTGTAAAGGGTGGGCAATTCAAAATTTTAAATTTGATTTGACTAAAAAAAACGTGCTGATAATTTTTTCAAATTTCTGGTTTTACTAATGAAACACAATATCATTCATATGACTACCATGACTGGCTCGACAGTACCTCTTCCGATCAACCCAATTTACAGTACATTTTCGATTATTTTGGGTTGAATCTCTTCACTGACCACTTCAATTTTTTGGTTGTCTCTTATTGCTTTGCGTAACATATATCATTAATGACTCCCCACAGAAAATAATTGAAAGGGCTCAAATCACAGTTCAAATTTAAAATTTTAAATGGCCCATCCTTTACCTAAAAAAAAATTATTGTATAGTGCAAAGTTGCCGTCTACAACATCGAGGGAGCCGGCAATGAAAGAAAAATGTAGATGATTGCAGCCGGGAATCGAACCACGGATCTCCCGCATGGTAGTCGCGTGTTCTAACCACTATGCCACGGCCGGGCAAGTACTTTATAGTATACCAAAAAAGTACTATATTTCGTTCCAAAAGGTACCTTTTTTGTATCAAAATTTACTTTTTTATACAAAAAAAGTACTTTTATCGCAACATAGAGTACTTAAATTTTTCAAAATCATTATTATACCAAAAAGTACTTTTAGTGCATCAAAGAATTCTAACAGTAGTTTTACTGTACCAAAAAATCACTAATAGCACCAAAAAGTTCTTTTATTATTCCAAGTGATACTTTCATTGTACCAAAAAAACTCTTATTGTACCCAAAAATTTCTTTAATAATACCTAAATGTATATTTTTGAGCAAAAAAGAAGTACTTGTTTTGTACCAAAAAAAAACATTAATAGTACCAAATAGTAAATTTTTTCCCCAAAATAACTTACATTGTACCTAAATGTACTTTTATTATATCAAAAAGTATTTTTATTTTACCAATTATTGTGTTATTATATCCGGAAATACCTTTATTGTACCAAAAAAATATTTTTATAGTCTCAAAAAGTTAGTTGATTGTATCAAAAAGTACTTTTAATGCACCAAAAAGTACTTTCCAAAGTACTTTACTTTTACTGCTTAAACAAGTGAAGCAGTGCTTTCATTGTTCCTAAAAGTACTTTTATTGTACCAAAAAGTACTTTTGTTGTCCCGAAACTTTTTTATTATCCCAAAATTTATTGTACCAAAGAGTACATTAATTGTACCAAAAAGTACTGTTGTTATAATAAGTACTTTTAATGTTCCAAAAGGTACTTTTATGTACCTAAATTACTTTTATTGTAAAAATCTATAATTTTTGTACAAAAAAGTACTTTCAATGTACCAGAAGTACTTTTGTTATATATGAGATCTTTATTTGTACCAAATTGTACATTTATTGTATCAAAAAATACTTTTATCGTATCAAAAATTACTACTATTAATCCAAAGGTAACTTTATAGTACCAAACTAGTACTTCTTTTTTAACAATGTACTGTACCAAAAGGTAGTTTTTAATGTATCTAATTTTATTTTTAGTATTTTCAAAAGTACCTTTATTGTACTAAAAAGTATTTTTATTGCACCAAAAAGTGATTTTGTTATATCAACATAAATTTTTTTGGATCTAAAAATATTTTCATTTTAACATTTTTTTTTGTCAAAATAATTTTTTTTTCTACCTAAACACATTTTTATTTCACCAAAAATTACTTTTATTGTACCAAAAAGAACTTTTATTATACCAAAGAGCATTTATAATTTTAGCACCATTTCAAATTTAAGTCAAAGTTATCAAAACACGGGCGCACGCACTTATGCTTTGTTGAGCACTTTGCAATTTATTTCCTGATGTTCTGTTTTCAAACCAAAGGCGTTAAAAGATTTGTGCGAAATAATGAAAATTAAATGTATTAACGTAGTACCATAGCTTAAAATATTACTTACTTACTTACTTAAGTTGCCCGTTACAACTTACAAACGTGGTTGATAAAATAGAGGAATGAAGTATTAAAGAATTCCACACGCTTCGATCTTCTGCGCGCGTTCTTCAGTTAGTCTTATCAGATGGTGGCACGTCGCCTACCACTTTGTCCTTCCAACGAAGTTTGGGTCTCCCTGCTCTGCGTCGTCTTTTAGGTACGCCTTTAAACAACTTTCTCGCTGGAGCATTTACATCCATCGAAGTCGTTGGATTTAGAGTCTTTTAGTTACGTCTATGTCGTGGCAAGCTCATACAGGTTCATGGTTCACTCGCTGTCGACACTGAGAAGTCCATATATTTTTCGGAATACTTTTCTTTCAAATACGTCTAGGTTTTGTATGTCTGTTGTCGTAAGCACCCACGATTCGGCAGCATACATCAGAACGGGTAAAATTAACACCTGGTAAAGCTAATTTTTAGTATTACAAGATAAGAAGGTTTTACTAAAGTGCTGCCGAAGTCAGTAAAACATCTATTGGCGAGCACTAATCTTCGCTCAATTTCTTAGCTGACTTTATTTTTCTTGTTGACGGAAGATCCGAGGTATGTAAACTCATCTACAACCTCAAAACAATAACACTGTGACACAAAATTGAACTTTTGGAATCGGAATGGGATAAAACCAAAAGGAAATGAAAGTTGACATTATGTATAACAAAACACTCAAGGGATTTCTTAAGTTTAGTGCGAAATTTTTTTTTACACGCATTTGAAGTTGGTGATTTTTGAACGCTGGCTAACAAGAAAAATTCATTAAAAAAGTCATAAAATAATGCTATTTACCCCGGAATCCTCCAATACAAACTTCCCATATTTTGGGGTTTGAGGAGTTTTTGTCAGATTTTGCTCTTCTTAGAACTTAACTTTCCCTAAGAGGTTAGAAGTTTGCGTACCAAGTTTCAGCTCGATAGCTCTTAATCTAAGGCTGTAATTGAGAAGACAAACAGACGAACACCCCCAAATAGGGCAAGTTTGTATGGAAGGTGGTAGTAGTTTTTGTTCGATCATGCCCATTTTAGAACTTAATCTTCGCTTAGGGAATAGAAGCAGGCATACCAAATTTCAGCTCGATAGCTCTTAATCTACGACTGTGATCGCAGGAACAGACCTCAAAAAAGGTACAATTTGTATGGGAGGTGGGAGTAGGTTTTGTCCGATCATGCCCATCTAAGAACCCAATCTCCGCTTGGTGGGTAGAAGCTCGCATTCCAAATTTCAGCTCGATAGCTCTTAATCTACGGCTGTAATCGTGTGGAAATACAAAAATATCGATCTAAACCAAAAAAATTTACGAAAGCGCCCTCTAGCGGCGCTTAAAAATAAAAATTAATGTCAAAAATGGATTCCTTGACCCCAAAAACAGTAAGATACGACAACTTTCCGGGGTAAATAGCATTATTTTATGACTTTTTTAATGAATTTTTCTTGTTAGCCAGCGTTCAAAAATCACCAACTTCAAATGCGTGTAAAAAAAAAACCCGCACTAAACTTAAGAAATCCCTTGAGGGTTTTGTTATACATAATGTCAACTTTAATTTGCATTTGGTTTCATCCCATTCCGATTTTGGTTGTTGCACAGTGTAATTTTTAACGGTGCGTCCCCATCGAAATCAATATTTTTGTTTGTCCTCGTTGACAGCTAAACTTATTTTGCTGACTACTTTTCTAGCGAAGAGAAACTGCAGTAACATCCCATATTACAATTTGAATAACTATTCGGCCAACTTTTTTTCCTTCGAATATAATCCAAAACAAACACTTGATGCATAACGCCACTTAGAACATTTGCCTAATGCTGTAAATCTACTGCCAATGATATGCCGAGCAATTCCACACATTTTATGATGCAGGTACTGACAAACAGTGAGTGAGTACACGTTCAAAGGTATGACCATTATAACTTTTTAGTGATTACTCACTCCTATTGTTTATCTTATGCCCAAAGAATTGTCAGGGATGCATATTAAATGTACGCAAAAGGGTGGGTTCATCATCCTTTCTCACACAGTTTGAGTTATTCAGTTACATTTTTTATTGTTGTTGTTATTTGTTTGAAGTACCCCTCAACATTTTCATACAACATTTCAACTCCTTTCAGAAAACACGGTTACTGACTGTCTGCTTGCGCCACATAGCCAAAAGGTATTGTGTATTTTTACAATGTTTAAGTTCCTTGTCGTTGCAACTGACATCATCACTTTTGGTAGTATGATGGTCATTGTTGCCAGACAAAAGGATACAGGGCTCCACAATTCCTCTTGCCGCTCATAAAGCGAGGGATGGGGGATTCGACCAAAACATAAAAACAATACTTGTTCATTGTGTGGTAAACACTTGACGCTCAAGATGACGGTGGCGATAATGTGGAGAATGATATAGCCCTGATGCGAGCCTATGTGTTTATGACATTAATACAAGCACCTTTCATACTCATATTCATATCCACAATAGTTAAAAGCAGCGCTCAAAATTCAAGTGGTTTCGGTCATTCTTTTTGAAATCATCGATATGATCTTGATTAAGGGCAACTTAATGGTCATCATGACTTACAACTATCGGGGAAAGGGGTACACACCACATGATTACAATGTAAATGCTGTGCATTCAAATGGAATTTTTTAATTTAAACATAATAGATGGTTATCGTTTTTGTGGAATGTAAAATAATAATTAATATCTCAATTAAAATAGGAATAAGTGCAGATAAATATCAGAGACTTGCTAATTACTTCAAAACTCTTCTAAGAAAAATAATAATAGGAGTTAATTGTAATAATAATTATATAAATAAATGAAATGAAATGAAATTGGATATACCTATATTGGCGACATGTTGTGAGAGACAACACTAGTTTACACGGGAAATGTGACTTTAACGCCTGTGTAATATTTATTATATCATGCACCTTGAGAAGAAAATGTGAAAATATAAACTTTAAATGTTTTCGAGGTATAAGGATTTTATTTTTAAATAACCGGAACCCGATGGATTCCCGCGGATCTACAAAAGAACATCGAAGTATTGACGACCTGGCTGCTTGCAATCTTCAAAGCTTGTCTTAAGCTGTCGCACATTCCAACGAGATGGACAACCTACAAAATTGTATTTATCCCTAAAGGGGGTAAGGCATCCCACACCAAAGCCAAGGATTTTAGACCAATTAGCCTATCTTCCTTCTTACTTAAGACTATGGGGAGAATAATTGATGCATATATCAGATCATCTCTTCAACCGGAAGTCCTGTCCAAGGCTCAGCATGCCTACACGAAGGGCAAATCCATGGAAACTGCTTTACATTCAATAACCAGCCCATTGAAAGATCCCTTAACTATAAGGAATACGCTCTTGCAGGATACTGAGGAAGCCTTTAATAATGTGAAACCTGAGTATGTAATTGACTCAATGAAACAACTGGAGATTAACCCCAAACAACCCCTGATTTTAAGGACTGTTGTTTTTTAATAAACCTTAAGTGATGTTTAGTTAAACAAGAGGCTGTCAAACAGACCTCATATTGGAATACTGGTTTAATTAGTTTTAAGAAATAAGGAATATTGATCTGATTAGTTTCAATTGAACTTCCACAAAATTCAAGAAAAAATAAGTGTAACGAGACAAATTCTATAAATAGAATTTACTCATACACAAACAAAACTCATAAGCAACTGTCGTTACTCTTGGTATAAGCACTCAGTGTGAGCAATTCGTAATATGCCCATTGGAATTCGCATTCATTTAAGGCGCTACATTGTATAAGTATATAGGCTTGACTAGCAGTAATCATCAATCGCTAGCCGAACTTTGACCAGTGCAGACCATTATCCATAAGTTCAGATTTGTGACTACCTTTTTTTAACACCTTTGATCGGGTGATAATACATGCTCACAGTGGCTTCGGCTGTCTGTTCCCCTACAGCGACTTCGGTTGTCTGTTTCCCCACAGCGACTTCGGTTGTCTGCTCCCCCACTGCGACTTCGGTTGTCTGTACCCCCACCGCGGCTTTGGCTGTCTGTTCGTAAGATAGTTTATAAGTACATTATAAGAACAAATGTATGTATGTACAAAAACTGGTAAACCGAAGCCGATCTTATGCTGCATCTTGAAACCCGATCCTGAAATCCAACCTGCTAGTCGTAGCCAAGTTTAGTTAACGATCCCGAGCTTACTGCATGATACCGAACCTGCTGTACGAATCTAGCACCCAAGCTGGTCCTACGAATTTGGCATCCGAACCTGAAACCTGAAATCCGAAACCCGTAACCGAATCTTCTCGATTGTCTGCCAATCGACATCGTTAGCGACTCACAAGTGTATCCAACGCAGATAATTATACTCAACCCTAAAAGCAGTTGTTTGTTGCCGTAAACCAATAAGTTATCTGTCGTATTTCTATCACAAGTGTATTGGAAGAAAATCAAACCATAATAAACACTATTTACTAGCCCTAGTCAGGGAAATCACTTGCAGACCCTGGACGAGATTGAGTATACCGCTGACAAAGAAAAACCATCGTTACATAAGGTTTATATGTAGTAAACTTATGCCTTATTTTTTTTTATTTTTCAAGGCTACTGCACAAATATTGGTACTGAGTTCTCCGAATTTTGTTTTATATTGTGAACTAGTGTATTGAACATAATTTATGCACATATATAACAATAAGCACCAGACATAAGACACATGTACGTCTTTATTACTCACAACCCCTACTGTGAACTGACTGTGAAGGACTTTTAATGCGAAGACAATTAAGACACCCCACAACAATCAACATCAAAAATTTTCAATTTCAGCTGCAGATTAGTGGCGTCAATCAGCTTAATAATGCAAGTAACAAAAGGATAGCATACGGTTGACATTTGGTATGGAATAAGTCTCATGCTGTTCAATTTAAAATGAAAATAGTCCTAATGACTTAAAAGTCATATAAATATGCAAATACTATGAAGATAAGTAAATTAACGAATTGTCAATATTTAACTATAAAACTATATTGGAAAGTAATTCTTTACAGTAGTTGCTACTGTAAAGTGACTATTTTAAATATTTACATATTTATATGACATTTTATTAAATAAAACAGCATGAGACGAATTTTCTATGCCATCAAAAGTCTACCGTATTACTATTATTAATTTTCAAAAATGTCGCAAGTTTTAACGTTTTTATATATTCTATTTGACTGGTTTTATAAGTTGACTTATAATACAATTACCATTTTAGTTCTGTAGAAACAGAAACAACGTAATCGCGTGTGTTTTCTCTACAATGATTTCTTTAGAGCTTTATAAAGCATCGCGCATGAACTTTTAAAAATCTGTTTGGATGGAATATGATTTGATGCATTCCATTTTACTATAAATTCCAATTCAGTTGTGTGCGGCCAGTGGTTTGAACATAACGACCTCTTAGTGGTCTTGTGGATGTGTACACGAGTGTCCGCTTGAACATTCATATCTGGATTTATACATTCCCATTCGTACGGAGATGTATTCTTGGCCAGTTACTACTTGTGGGCAATGAACGGGGTAGAATAATATTTTATGCATTGGTTGAATGTGAGCCAAGAGACATGCGGGCTATGCTGGGTCTGTTAGTAGTCTGGTTGAATGTTATCGAGTGCGAACAACTCTGGTAGTTTGTTTAAAGTCATTTTCTCATGAACTGCGCTGGGGTTCATCGCACGTACATATGTAGATACATTTAAAGGTCGGCTATAAGCGAAGACATAAACTGTTTACACATAGGATAATACTGGATGTGAGGGTTTGAATATATAATTTAACTACAAAAGTTTGACTTAAGATCCTTTCATAACTATTTATGAGTACATTCTGTTAATTGAACTGTATTTATTTTTCAATTATGTTTAAAAAGTATACTCCAAAGTATACTGAGTATACTCCTGCTCCCTAACAAATTTGGATGCCGAATAATATCAGGTCCTTAGAAAAGTAGAAACACGGCCTTCGTACCTACTTCTGCTTCAATATTCCATACAAATTATTAAAAAACGTAATTTATACACGAATGGCAAATTACTCTTTTACATCTTTCAAAATAACTTAAGACATCTGCACATCAATGTACGTGTTCATATATCACTGGCATTACATCATTCCCATAATATCAGCTTAAGATAATTTTTTATTGTATTGCTGAAAACCACTGCAATTATTGATTAATTTTTTGATCTTTAATGACGCTGCATATAATTATAAATATTATTACAATAAACTTTAAGCAGCTAATTTGCATTTTTTATATTGCTTTTACAGCAATTACAATAAGATTAAATCCATCTTTTATTTAAACAGATTTGACGTCGTGTGATGCCGAGATAATTTCTATATTAATCTCCATTAAATTGAGGCATTGTATAAATTGATTCATAATGGTAAATTGCCTTAAAATTTGAAATAAATGCTTATCGGCCAAATGCTTTTGTTAGCTTGGCGCAATAATGGTTCCATCAATTAAATGCAAGTCAGGTCTTTCTCTTTGATATCTCCCCCCCTCCATTTGTTTTGAGATTATTTGAAAATGTTGACTCTACCCACATCGATTTGATGTAAAAAGCAGTGGAATAGATTTTTCGGTTAAATGATTTTATTTGTTACATAGTAGAAAAATTCGTGATTTTCATTTAAATATTAAAACGATTTATAAATTACAGAAATGTTATTATATTGTTGTCTACTAAAGTGGGTAATGGGTGAAAGTTCAAATGGGGTGATGCGGCGAACTTTACTTGCGACTCAAGAAATTATATGACTAATAGATGAATAGAAAATTTAATTAAATAAAAGTGAGATCTAAGTATTCTCAGATTTGAGTTCATGGTATTCAGTTATTTGACAACCACATTAGGAGTAGATACTACTTTTGTTAAAAAACTAAGATATCAGGAAATTATTTAAAGATATCTCATTGCCATATCCTGATAATTACTGAGCAAAAGTCCGCCCAATAACAAACTCACTACTGTCGTGATATTGTCATAATTTAGCAATTGCGCCAACGTATCTTTTTCTTTACTTGGGAGCAGCAACAGAAATTCGACTGCCAGTAGCCGCACTTAGAAATGATTCCCAAGCCTTTCGGACTTTTGCGCTCCGTATATAGTTCGTCACACCAAGTTCAGATAACAGCTCTTTCATCCTGTCCACCCAACGAAGTTTTTGTCACCCCCTCCTGCGCCGCCTATAGAGTTTCGAGCTTTTCGAGCTGGAACATTATCATTCATTCGTTTAAAGTATCTAATCCAGCGCACACGGTCGATTTGAACGCGCTTGACTACGTCGATGTCATTATACAGCTAATACAGCTTATGGTTAATTCGACGACGGCACTTGCCGTTAACGATGATGGGTCCAAAGATTTTTTGAAGTACTTATCTCTTGAAGACTCCCAAAATAGATTGATCCGCTTGTGTCATTACCCAGAATTCTACACCTTAGAGCAAAAGAGATAGGATCAGTGTCTGGTAGAGATGGATGTTTGTTCGTCGAGAGAGGGATTTGTCATTAAATAGCTTGCTTAGCACATAGTTGCTACGGTTTGTGTTCAATACTCGAAGGCAAAGTCATCTACCAAACTCAAACTTACAGTTATCAACGTTGAAGCTTGTCAAGAACTAGTAGACTCTTTGTGCGTTGATACAAATAACTTGGTATTGTCTCCAGTTATCACCTGACCCACTTCTGTCGACTATTACACGATGCAGAAAACGACCGCAGTAACAAACTCTTTATTCGTTGGCACAAATAACTTGGTTTTGTCCTCACTTACTACCAGACCCACTTCTGCCGACTTCTTTTCAATGCTTGAATTGGCCACAGTAACATCCCGGAGTCCTCGGCCAATGATATCTATATCATCGGCATACGCGAGCAGCATATGACTTTTATTAAAAATGGTACCAGTCGTATTTACTGTAGCCTCCCGCATGATCATCTTCATTGTGATGTTAAAGAGATCACATGACGGACATCGTCTTGTCTAACTAAAGCCTCACTTGGTAGAAAATGGTTCTGTCAGATTTTTATCTATTTTCACTGAAGACTTCGTCAGTGTCGTCCTGCAAAGCCGTGTCAGCTTCGCGGGAATACCGAACTTAGTCATAGCATATAAGTTTCGGTTACCCGAACAAATTGACCCGCCCTATTATACATATATATTGGTGTTGATCCGCATTTATTCGGCCTTCTCGTGGATTTGTGGTAGTGTAAATACCAGGTCGGTCGTGGATTAACCAGGTCTAAGATCACAATAATAAAGCCCAAACCGATTCGCTATAGTCTTTCACATAGCATACTAGATAGGATCGCGCGATAGTTGGTGCCCACACTTGGATCGCCTTTCTTAAGCACAAGACAAAGAACTCGATATGTACATCATTTGAATCAGAAGGCGAATAACAAAGTTATAGATAAAACGTCGAATCCGCGCCTGCGAACTGTTCATATAAGTCGGTAACAGCACAGGACATAGAACACTCAGATTCCAATTATCGTGCATGCAATGCTTTAGCCAAATCGGATTTTTGAGCTGGTGTATGCACATTGCCAGCTCACCGCCGCTGGCCTTAAAAACCGCTGCCAATAGTCCATTGGCACCCGTAGCTTTATAGCACATTTGCCGAAATGATCTCTCGTTTTGGCTCGGTGGTGGACAAACTACTCCATCGGCGATTATTGGCGCGAACGATCAGTGTACGAGATTGTTTGCATATTTGCAGCACACTCTGCGTGTCCTTGACCAGATTTCCACCACTGTCCTTACAGGTGGGAATGCCTGTTATACAATATCCTTGCTTTTTACTTTGTGATATAACTTTCAGACTTCATCTTTATCTCTTGTATTTCGGTATCCTGGGTCTCTCTTTTCTTCCATAAACGTTTTTTCTGCCAGAAGAGGGAGAAGAGACTCCCTCCTCCGTCCCTTTTGTTCCGTCGGCTGCCGTTTAGCCTTGTATGTCAAATCCTTTTTCTCTGACATTACGCGACATTCCTCAGTGTTCCGGCAGTGTTCATAGAAATCGCAATATGTTGCTACTGTGTGTCAGGAACATCAGAATTAGGTGCGTTTTTTTGTAGTAATTGAGAGAGTTGCTTGGAGTGGGCATTGGCTATCTCGGTGGTATGTGTACCTTCCTTTGCTTTTGGGTATGAGCGTTTTTAGCTCTTCATATTTGCACTACTCATCGCACATACACTTGAGACATGCCTTCCATCGATCAATCTGGTTTATTGTCTTTTGATCGGAGGATAACCAAGTTGTCTTGTGGCTATCTTGATGCAAGAACCTGGTTCCACTCACTACCATGATTCTTGCCGCTGCGAAGTTAACGAATCTGAATCCGTTATCGGAGGTATTGTTATGCATCATGAATTTTTCGACCGCTGTAGCCAGAGTATCTTCCCTTCCCTTATAGCATTGAAATCCCCCAGCACAATTTTAAATGTTTTGGGAGGGGCAGCGGTCTTATGTTTCCTCCAGGTGCTCGTAGAATGAATCTTGATTGTCATTGTCTTTGTCTTGAGTCGGGGCGTGTACACAAATCAGGTTTAAACCGTGAGAACAGATGTCGGAGTCTCCTGCCAACTATGAATCCCCATCCAAATTCATAACTTTCTGGAAGACAGCTGTAAAAGTTGTCACAGTTCTTTCGTCGTGTGCATCTCTGTCGTATCCTTCCCATTTTCTGTATGGCGGTGATATGTCTTGTATTTGACGAGGACATCCGCCAATTTGATGGAGGAACCATCTCTGTAAAGAGAGTGGACATTCCAGGTGTATATTCTTAAGTCTTGGTCTTTATAACATTTAAGAGGGTCTCCAACATGTGAGGGTGAAGGGGGTTCTTGTTTTTCCTTTTCTTCGTGTTTTCATAATAGTTTTTTTATTTAACAAAAATCACTTATTACTTATTATGTCAACCGCGACCGATCCTAGTTTCTTGGGGCTACCAAAGTCATTAAGAGAGCAGTTGTGTGAAGGTTGACTAACTTCTGTTACCTACTTCCTAAAACATATCGGTGGTAACATACCATCTAGATTGCTCAACATTGCACCTTCTCACATTTGCACAACGTTGTGTGCCGCTTGGGGATCTTCAAAGAGGAACTGTGTCAAATATCTCAAATTAGAAAATTCCCTATCCCAAACTTACGCCACCATCTTAGACTTTTTTTATTTTTCCCACATTTGAGTGTTCGTCTTTGATGTTTGCTATGCAACTAGAGCTAATTTAATAACCCGATTAGTTGTCTAGTCTAAATAAGAGTAAATCTATGCCTGTACAAACTGGTCAGTCTGTCAGTCACAAACTATTGCAATTAGTTAATAAAATTCCCTCTTGCGTTACTTGTAAGCTACTTTTATTTTGTTATTTCACAGTTTTTTGTTTTTGCTATGAATATAGGAGTAAAGTAGTTATGAGAGGAAAACTCAGTGGTATATGTACAGTGACCTTATTTTTTAATAAATGTATAAATATACATATATAGTTAAAATTTAAATTTAGAACGAAATTTTGTAAAACTTGATATGAAGGAGTAAATTAAGTCGACATTTTCAATAATGTTTAAAGGGTACAACTTTCAAGATATAATTTAATATTGTATTAACTAGCAATGACCGTCTTACACAGCCCCTTTATAATAACGCAGCGTCACAGCGTTAAAACATGGCTTCCAACTCATTTTCATAACTTATGAATTTCAGTTTTTATTGCACTTATACAAAGTTTAAATAATGTGACTAATGAGTACAACAGTACAACTCCAATGTTATTTAAATGCATTCGCAACATATACTCCTAGCTCCATTCAAGTTTATAAACATTTTACTTCAAGTAATTTGTTTAGCTTTATGTTTGTAGGCATCAGCCAACAAGTTTGTAGACACATATTAATGTGTTTGGCTACATAATGTAATGTTGCATATTGCTTACCTATAGCAACATCTCTTGCAACATTGTTGCAGAACTAACAAGCTCGCTATAAACCTACCACGGATGCACAGACAATCCATGTCTTTTGGGGGACTCTTGCGTGCGGTGCTATCCAAAAGGTCAGTCATTGTGGTGCCGTTGTTGCAACAATACGGTTGTTTGGATCGGTCGCGTTTCGAGTACAAAACGTGTGAACCCCGTTTGAGTGATGCAGTAAAGGAATACACCACCATGATAACTGTGGCATCATCATCATCCAGCAGAAGAACCATATAAAACAATAGAGGTGAATTTCAACGGTTTCCTTCCGATTTCATGCGCCAACTATTTCTCTCCGCGAGTGCATTTTACGTGCTATTCCCTCTCGGCTTTATCATCTGTAACGATTTCGGGTTTGCGGAAAATCTTCGGGTGTCAGAGAGCTTTATACGAAAGTGCGTGAGTAACAAACGTTAGTTTTCAAGTGATGTTAAACGAGTTAACATGTGTTTTGCGTAGAAGCCGGTCATCATCAGTGTGATTTTTGTGATGTGTGAATCCTTTGAATGATTACACAAAAAGGATAACAAATTAAAGTGAGCAGTAAAAAAAAATAAAATTTAAAAAAAGAAAAGATGTAAAAGTATTTAAATAAATATAAGATCAAAGCTATTTTTTTAACGAATAATGTTTTAGTGCTAAAATAATATTAAAAAGTTTTAAAAATTGCAAAGCAAATATTTATAAAAAAAATACAAAAAAATACATTGTGCTTAAATATAAAAAAGCAACTCATATATAACTCAATTTACTTTTAAGTTTCAAATCAAACATATAGTCAGTCGACTGAGGTTTTAAGTTTTCAACGGTTTAATACTTTAAAAAGTTACAACAAATTTTAATGTAACGTCGACAATTATATATCAATAAGGTTTCTTTCTTATTTTCATATTTTGTGCAATAATTATAGTGAATTTGAAATATTTGTAAAAAAAATTACATTCTAAAACATTTTAAACTAATACTTCACGATATATATTTCGTAACTATAAAATTTGTTAAACTTACATAAAATTTAACAGCCAACAAAAAAGTTATCACCACATTGCAAAAGCCATTTGACTGTTTCCGCCACCAAAGTTAAGTTAAGGAATAATATAATTTTGTTTTTTTTTTTGTATTTTTTTGGTAATGTTCTTTGCGTTTCGCTGTCGTATCCTCAGGAGCATTTAGAGGCAATAAAAATCAAAGTGCAAGTTGAAACGTTAAACGAAATAAAAGTGTAACCATAAAATAAGATATTGTATGAATTGTAAGGAAAACCAGTGAATTTCCTTAGGGCCTGTCATAAAAAAGCATCCATTTCCAGTGGCATTTAGTGATAGTAAAAAAAATTGTGCGATTTATGTGTGAAAAAGCGTGAATAGTTTCGAGTGTGTACGACACTTAAAGTCAACGTCCTCCATTAAAAGTGGAATACTTTATACCTCGCAGCAAAAAAAAAACAAAAGGATTATCTTATGACTATACAAGGATACAATTGCTGAACTCATGCTACTGCCCAAGTAAGTTGCAACTTTAACAAAATTTATTATAGCAATTACCAACGTAATTAAAGGGAATGTGAGAAAAAATATAAGCATAACAAAAAAAATTGCAATGCAAAGATATGGACCTACATCAATAATATCAGGGGGTCAGGGGTAAAGAAAAAACAATTATATTGTTAATAACAGAGCAATAGCAAAATATTTTTCGTATTTATTATTTTAGAGAATTCTTCCCCATTTACAAATTATTTACTAGGAAGTTGCTTGACTTGAATATCACAATGTTTCAGTAATTACCAGGGCAACCACAAATATGCACTAAAAATCGTGTTTTATGCGCGTCGTATATGCCGTTAAAATAGCACAATATGCTCTTATAATCATAATATATGCTCTTACCAATAAATCTATGTACTCTAAAATTGTAAGTTTTGCTGCCTTTACCATGTATAAAGCTGCGTCCGTCACAAAGTGCAAAACTTTATACTTAATGAAATTGATGTCCAGATTTTGGATTGTGTACCTGCAGTCGTTGTATAAATTTTTTAAATGTTTTTTTTTATTATTTCAGATATAGTCCGTGTGTTTCTCAAACAGTTTTCTTATATCCAGGTTTCTCAAGACACAAAAGCTCGGCTCATGTTCTTTTGAGAGTCTACTGGAACATTCTGTCAAAACCAATTGTTTCGTATGTATATAAACTTGATGTTTATATTTAACATCACATTGATATTTGTATATTATTGAATTTTAAATTTTGACTTATAAATTTTGCATTACTATGAATTTTACTTGTTCCATATCTAATAGTACATTTATTAAAATTGTAAAAATTTAAAAAATTTCTCTTCTTTGACTTAGTTGAATATGTTTGCCGCTTTTCAAATGCTGATTCACTTGAAATCTGTGATCCGCTACAATAACTTTCAGCTCACAAGTCAAGAAACTCTTCTGCAAGCGCCTTTAGTATTGCCAAATTTCCCGATCGAAATTCGTGGTTGTTGAAACACTTTTTATATGCGAAGAACAAAATTTTTAAACTTGCTTTTAGGAACGAAAAGATAATTTAAAAAATATGAAATACGCTTTAAAAAGGATATTTTTTTAAAAAATTATGCAATATGCTTAAAAATGGAAATTTTTTATAAATATTGTCTGAAAACTAAAAATGCTAAAATTTTACTTTATGGGTAAAGTATGCAAAAATATGCTCTTACATATAGGTGTCAAAACTCTTGTAAAAATATAAAACATATAAATACCTCAACCATTTGTTAATATGTCGTTCTAAAAAAAACATGCATTTGCATATTTTCATTTATTTGTCAGAATATACCAAACAGATCTTTGCATACTATTTATAATTATTGTGTCTTATGGAACTAGGAAATATATGCATTCATTAGTTGTCGCTATATATAATTTTTTATTGTTCAATATCTCCTAGAGATATGTATAATCACTTTCATACACTAGAGCCCTGCACAAGTGCTCTTGAAGCGATTTCAAGCCTATTTTTTTGTTCAACACAATTACTTGTTTTGATTCAGTGAACAAGACATAGACACGATATCGGCGTTGTTTTAGTAAAGAAACGAAACAAAAGCAAGAGAGCGAAAGAGCGTTAGTTATGATCAAAACATTATTTTCTGAAACAAATGTACTTAAATATGCTTTGCACAAGGGCAAATGATTTGAAATAAAATTTGTTTGTATCAAAAAAGTCGGTTTTTTTACTAAATAGTACAATTAAATGTGCCAAAAAGCATTTGTAGTGTACTTTTACTGAACCAAGAAGTACAATTAATTGTACCAAATAGTGCATTTTGTTCTACTAAAAGTACAATTTATTGTACTTTGTTGTTAGTACTAAAATGTACGTTTATTGTGCCAAATAGTAGAATTCATTGTACCAAAAGGGACAATTTATTGTACCAAAAAGAACAATTTATTGTAGTTAAAAGGACAATTTATCGTACCAAAAAGGACATTTTACTGTACCAAGAAGTACAGTACAATTTATGACTTAAAAATTACAATTTACTATACCAAAAAATACCAATATTACTTTTATTGTACCAAAAAGTACTTTTATAGGTGTTTTATTGTACTAAATTGTAAAATTAAATGTGTCAAAAGCATTTGTATTTTACCAAATAGTACAGTTTATTGTACCAAATAGTACTTTTACTCAACCAAGAAGTACAAATAATTGTACCAAATAGTACAATTAAATGTACCAAATATTACATTTTATTGTACCAAAAAGTACAATTTATTGTACCAAAGAGTACAATTTATAGTACCAAGAAGTACAACTTATCATACCAAATTGTACAATTTATTACCCCAAAAGTGCAAATTATTTTATCAAAAAGTACAATTTAATATACCTAAAAGTATTTTTATAGTATCAATATTGCTTTCATTGTACAAAAAGTCCATTCTAGTACCAAAAACTACTTCTGTTACACCGAAAAGTACTTTAATTGTGCCAAAAAATTTTGTTATTGAACCTAAAGGTACTTTTGCATCTAAAAGTACGCATTAGCGTATAACTGCAACTATTGCTCACTGCAGTAAAGCATTTGTTGCCCTAGTAAAGCAAATGAATTTGCGCAGGGCTCTATTATATATTTGTAATTTTTATGAGTGTGGTAGGAAACTAATAAACTCTCATAAATTTATGCTTACAGTGATTTAAAAAAAATTTAACGTTGCCCAAAATGCTGATAAATAAATATTTTTAAATCATTTTGTGCGTGAGGTTTTTTTTTATCGAATCACCTTATATGTAAGATTTTATCTAATCCTAAATAAAAATTCATATTTAGATATGATACAGGGAAACAAGGTTGTAAAAAAGTCATCACCCTAATGCAGACTTTCATGAATCAGTTGTCATATCTGTTCATATAATAGAGGCCCCCCCGTAATTCATTGTCAAACTGGATTAGTATGCAGGCATCTCCTCCGCAGAGGAGGTCACTTAGGTCCATATGGACCCATTGTGGCACCCGTTGGGCATTTGCGACATTCCCTCAACCTATACTATCAGCGTGTGTGTTGCCTGATTGCATTTCTAGTCGTCGATTGGGAATCCGGAGTTTCGTTCCAATCCGTCCAGTTGATGATTTTGCAAACATTTTTGATCCTTCCGATATCCAAGGATGTCAGTTTCCCTAAGCCATTTAAGAAGGGTTTAAAGGTCAAACTTTATTTTCAATACTTTCATATCATACAAATGCATCAGCTGATAACTGTTAACGGTATTTTATTAATTTAAGTGTCATCAGCAGATAAATACTCATTTGAATTTGCATTGGTGAATTTGCACTTTGATCTCTTTTACTCTATATATATTGGACATATTGCCAAAAATAATTGTAAGGTACTGCCTGATACCGAACACCGCAATTAGTATACATTTAAAAAAATACCATTTAGGGAACACCATATATTGTAGCCCGTCATATGACCAATGGTATAGAAATACAATTTTAAGACATTATAATGCCTAGATATGTTTATGCCATTAAAGGTCCTAAAGCTTCACTGCGAGAACAATAAAAAAATTAAACGTAGTCCTACATGTAATCAAAATGCTAAGCTATTTTATGAAAAGTCTGGGGTTAACATGTAGTTATATTACTCTATGAACTTTTTTTAATATAAATAAGTGTGCTAGTATTTTATACAGATTATTTTATATTTAGAATTTTTCTGTCTATGTCCACATTTGGCTGTTCTTTTAAGCAATCACAATGATGTTCACCTAAATATCAATCAAAAAAATTCAAAGTCTTCATAGCAGTCATAAGCAGGAATTTCAATAAATTTGTGATACTCTCATGAAAGTAATCCCTTTTTATTTTCTATCCCTTAAGATACAGCAATATTTATTAAATATTTATACATTCTTTGTTTAAAAGCCTCTGCAGCCAAAGGCATGAACATAAAGGATATCATAATTCGATTTTAAAGATTCGGGTGGGGGAAGAACTTTAAAACTTTTGTTTTTTTTATGTAAAGGACACACTACCTAGAATGGGTTAAATTTAACATAGTATGCTATCAATTATTGATTTATAATTTATAATAAACTTTTTTCTGCCTATCTTTTTTAACTTGTGTTTGCTTTACAAATCAACTTAAGATTTACATTAGCATAAAAATTCTGTTTATTACAATATTTTGAAATTTAAATCTTATGACGACGCCTTTAAGTCTCTGTTATTGTTGCAGAAATGTTGCAATATTTAATTGAAAAAGTTTTTGTATAATCTACTTAAAAAAATCAGCAACAGAAGTAATAGACTGACTGTTTACCGGTGAAAAAGTTTGTATTAATGCAAATTACAAATTGAAGTACTAATTGAAGTACAAAGTAACAAAGTAACAATGCATACCATGGTATGTAGAGTGTTCAAATACCTCATATTTTTAGGAACCCGGTTTCCGAGTTATTCGAAAAATTTATTTTTTAGAAAAATCGGATTTCGAATACAGCATTTTAAAGAAAACCGGTTTAACCGGTTTTTTTTCGGTTTTTTCCTAAAAAGTTAAAAATACTTATAAAAAATATAATTTGGTTTAAAAAATGCATTTATTTAGTATGTTATATCAATCGGATTGGGTGATCGTGCCCAAAACCTAAATTTAGTTTAAAAAAACTATAGCAGGACAAAGTTTTGGAGAAAAAACTGGAAGTCTAGCTACGCACCATGTGGTGCCTCCCATACCCATCAGGTACCACCTACTTTAGAAATCGATTAATATTATTAATAGATCCAACGCGATCGTGACCAAATTCTGTTTTTAGTAATACTCAAACAGAATAAAAATTTGGAGAACCAATTTGGAAGCCTAGCTACGTACCTGCTGGAACCTCCCATATAAATGCACCATTCCGCCCAGTTCAGAAATGAAGTAGTAACATCAATGCACCGAACGTAATTGTGTCCAAATTCTGTATTTAGTAAAGCTGAATCAGGATAAAGTTTTTAAGTCTAGCCACGCCCATCTGAGACCTCCCATACAAATGTACTATTCCGCCCACTCTAGAGATGGAGTAGTAATATCAATACACCCAACGTGATCGGGCCAAAATTCTGTATTTATTCAAGCTAAATCTGGATAAAGTTTTAAAGAAAAAAACTTTAAGTCTATCCACGCCCCTTCTGGTACCTCCCATACAAATGTACCACTTCGCCCACTTTAGAAATCGAGTAATGATATCAATATACTAGAAAATTATATGTTTTACTGAGGGTAATGTAAGTCGGCTACCCGACTGAAACTTTCTTACTGGTTAAAATAGTAAGTAAGAAATAATATGCAATTTAAGTGTTAAATTTTGAGTAAATTTTTCTGTTTCGTTTTTATAAAGCTTGATACAGAAAACACGCGCTCACTTATTGTGGAAGTAGGATTTATTGGCAAAAGAGCGTTTAGAAGGATGTTGAGCTTTTCTGTCCTTTTATTAAATCTATCGAAATAGTTTGAATCATCATATAGTCTTGTGTCATTGCAATTTGTTTTCACTGGTGGATTTTGGATGTTATTTATTGTCATGTTTAAATCGTTGCAAAGACTACCATTAGGAGATACCACCATCTCACAATCTGAACTGTTAAGAGACTCTGCTGTTGTTGGGGAAATTGCACGATAAAGTATTTTAAAAAGCTTGTTAGCAAATTCCATCGTTTCCGTCTTTTTAGACTACTTTACAAAGGATTAGCTTGTAGGATATTTTCCGGTCCTAATACATATAATTAGGGTATTCAATGTTTGCAAACGAGAATGTTTTTAGAAGCTTTGAAAAATTTTAAATTAATTTAGAAAAATCTTTTTACATTTTATAAACAAGAATGCTTTTAAAAGCTTTGTAAAATTTTAAAATTCAATTACAAACTAATTTTAAAAAAACCTAATACCCGAAGGAAAAAACTCGGTTAAACCGGTTATTCGAAAATGGCATTTTTGCAAAAACCGGCATACGGTTTTAAATAAAAAAACCGGTTTACGGTTTTTCGGTTTCGGTTTTGAACACCCTAATGGTATGTGAGTTAAAGGTAGCATGTTTTCAGTATCTTTGTATGTCTGTGGTTTATTTCATACATACAACCATATACGTTTGTTTTCTTGTCCAAATTTGTTAAGATAACACTACTGCTATGTCCCATGTCGCCTCCCCAAAGTTCATACAATTTTAATTTTTCCATTAGGCCCTAATAGTGCAAGTCAATGCAGTTTTAGTTGCTCTCCCTTTACACATTGACAGAGGCTATAGAGTTTCGTTGTATTGTCAAGAAACAAAAGGGCAGAACAACATTTTACCATTTGCAAATGCTGTTGCAATTAAAAATTAAACGAGTCCTTAAAGCTTTCGTGCAATTCGTACTAAACAACAAAGTAACAAAGTAACAGTAAATACATGGAAAATAGAAAACAAAATCAGTAAGAAAGATAACGCAAGTTATCTATCTGACAGATACTGCCTGCCATGTAAAATTGTTCTACAGTTTCAGACTTTCATTCGCAAAGTTGTCAACAAACAGCGTTCACAACAAAAAAAAGTGGAAATTCAATAAAAGTGTCAAACATATAAGTGTTTGTAGACAAACACAAACAAATACTGGCAACAAGACGAATACCAACAAAATATAAACATTGCTTGAACTTTTTCGTAGTTGTGTGAGGGTGTAGTAGAACTGTTAGCTTCTAACGGTGTCCTTAGTAAATGGCAGTAAAAACACATTCATCCTAACGGAAATACATAGAAAGGAAGCCAAAGTAATTTCAAATCATGAAAACTTTAGTTGTTACTTCTCTATGGTTATTGCAATGCAATAAATACTTAGTACACTACGTGCATGCCCAGAGGCTCAAGACTTGGGCTCAAGTCTTGGTTCTTAAATGTAAGAGAAAAAACCAAAAACACTTGAAAGCTATCTTCTTAAATATCCTAAGGAATGGCAAAAGTGCAATGATATTAAAGAATTGTGCATGTAGGTTTTCTCGTTTGCTGGTGTTGAAAACATTCTATACAAAATGATGTGACTGCAGCAAGCACGTTTGCTGCTTCTGCTGTCGTTAAGGCATTTAAAGATTTATATAGATCTCCCGATTTTTTTTTGAACAGAACAGATGAACGAAAGGAAACACAGAGCCGAAAATGGAAGTTAATACATAATATCCATAATTTTAAAATAAATTTTAAATAATTTACGAATACAACTAGCAAAATATAAAATTTTCTGAAATAAACGTTGAACAGAGAGACACAGAAATGGAATTTAATGCATAATATAATATAATTAATTTCTGAAAGAAAATTAAATAATATTTAAATTGAGAATAAAATATTTTTTGAATTCATTTTAAATTTTCGTCCATTCTGACCCACTGTCTATTGATTTTCTTAACTTTTCGGCGATTCTACATTTGTGTGAAAACTTTTGTTGGAGCAGTGTAATAATGTTTAGAATAACGAATCATTTATATTTGAGTCACAAGTGCATATTTCAAAAGGCTTAAATCATATATTCCATCGCTGAAAATGACCCCGGTCTATCGTCTATCTAAGATATAGAACGCAATTTTTATAAATGTTTTGTTTTGTTTTTTCACAACAAACTAAGAACACTGCTTGCTCACGATTAACTCTTTAGACGAGTAGTGCCACAGTTCATTGCCTTTGAGCTCCTTTTGTACGTGTGTGATTGACAGTTTCGATACACACGTATCAGTCATCATTATTTTATTTTGAACTTTGAAATTTTTTCGAAATTTTGTTACACAATTCCAGAAAATACGGGTACAACTTATATTTCTACTTATAAGATTATAAATTTAGTATCCGACAGCTTTGGAATTTCTTGTTTTTTTTTTTTACGCAAAACATAATTTATATTTCGTTGTTTTTACTTTTATAACACAATTTTGAAAAATCTGATTTATTGATGGTTTCAGAAGCAAAGGGATGCAAGTACCAAAAAGTTAATTTCGAAACATTTACATTGTGCTAGTGCAGGTATTCCGTGAACTGCTCTTAATCAGATCTAAAAACTTTACCTTGAGATAAAATCAAAAAAACAACAACATCTTACTCAAATCAGCAAAACTGTCTAAAAATTTCGTTATGGTTCCATATTTTTTCCCACATAATTCAGAAATTGGTACGAACTCGACCAGACATTATAAGACAAAAAGATAGCGAAAGGCAAAACAAACAACTCTTCTTAACGAGCCGATTTTATTTGATGACTCATTCACATAGTCATAGCCCCACAAAGTTATCAAAAATTCAATAAATTTACTTTCAATTGTACGTTTATCGAAATTAAAAATGCTATGCTTTTCTAAATGAAATAGGTACAAAATAGAAATAAATAAAATGATGAAATTTTACGATTCTTTTACAGTTTTGTTGTTTTGTGTAAGATGTTGTTTTTTTTTTGATTTTATATCAAGTTAAAAATTTAAGATCTGATTAAGAGCTAAATATTTTCCGAAGAGATACAAGCAAAATTTCGAATAGTTCACGAGATATAGACTTAAGCATCAGTATATGGGTAATTCCAGCCTTACGAATGTTACGATCGTACGATTATAATATATTTTATAATATATTTTGAATAGCTCCATACTAGCTCTACATTATGTAAAAAAGCCGTCATAATTAAAAGTCTACAATCCAAGATATTATCCGGCCTACGTTATGCTTCTTGAAATTTCAAAAGACTGCGTGTTGTTTAAGATTTAGTAACTGCACTTAATTATTTCATAAAATAGACCAATAGCGCTTTAAAAATATATTTTTGTTGGGCAAATTTGTTCCTCTGGTTTTTAACCGCGAGGTAATAAAGACCTACGTTATGTTACTGACGTTATGTGACAAAATATCCCATAGCTGTGAAATGCTTATACCAAAAGTACTTTTTGGTTTAATAAAAGTTCTTTCGGTACAATAAACTGTTCTTCGTGGTTACATATATTGTGTTTTTAGTGCAATAAATAGTACTTTTGGTACAAAAAATTATACTTTAGATTCAATAAAAATAATTATTAGCACAATGTACTTTCTGTTAAAAAAGTTCTTATAGTACTATTTGGTAAAATAAAATGTACTTTTTGGCATAACAAAAGTACTTTTTGGTACAATAAATTGTACTTTTTGGTACCATAAATTGTGCTTTTTGATACCATATCTTACTTTATGGTACCATAAGTTGTACCAGTAAAATGTAAAACTTTCTAAATTTATTGTACCATAAGTTGTACTTTTGGTGCAATAAATTATACTGTTTGAGCAATAAAAGTACTTTTTGGTACAATAAGTGTACTCTTTGATACAATAAATTGTGCTTTTTATTGCATTCAATTGTAATTTGTGGTACAATAAGTTTTACTTTTTAGTGCGATAAATAGTTATATTTGGTAAAATAAACGGTTTGTTGTTTAAGTACTAACAACAAAGTACGGCAAATGTTACATTTTGGTACAATAAATTGTACTATTTAGCACAATTAAAGTACTATTTGGTACAATAAAAGTACTATGTGGTACAATAAATGTTACTATTTTATACAATAAACGTACTTTTTGGTACAATACAGATACGTTAATTGTACTATTTGATACAGTAAACCGATTTTCTGGGGTACACACAAATTGAGTTCTGAGTCATTTACTGGCACGATTAACATATCGTCGGTATCCTATATGTTTCTGAGTTATTGATGATTTAAAGTTTATGGCCACTTGTGTTTTGATACAAACCTACTTTAAATAGATATGGGACTTGGACTGACAGGACTTTGACTATGACTTTAGGGAAACTTTTGTATCATTAAGTCCATTTTACAAAAAAAGTGGACTTGGGAACTTTTTGCAGAATACCGACGATATTTAAGTGAATTTGTTTTACAAAACATAGTTTAAATCTAAATTCACACTTATCACTCTTACGCTCTCTTCACGCAAAGAAAAAAATCGTTTATGGCAAACGTTTATCGTTCAAAATCAATTTGTGTTTGCAGCAACTAATGACTTTATACATCGAATTAAACTTAAAATATAGGAAACGAGATGTCGTTCAAAAACTTTTCGTTACAGAATACATTGGAACAAACAAAAATTATATTTGAGGCAAACAAAAAACGGCTCCACGAAAAGACCCCCAATGAAATAATGCCCAAACGAGAAATGAAATATTCCCCAAATTTTTTTTATACATTTTTTTGTGTTATTTCATATGAAATAAATCCCAATTTTTTGGGCCGTTTTTCATAATTTTGTGGGAATTATTTCGTTCCTCATTTGGGGTATTCAAATTATGAAATAATCTCCAATGAAATAACACCCAACAATTTTTTAAAAATCTTGTTCGTAGCGTTTATAATTTGGGTGTTATTTTGTTTTTTATTCGGGGGTTATTTCATTTTTAAAGCTGTTGGGTTTTGGAGTTGTAATTATATAATTATATAAAAATAGGCCTCTTACAAGAAAATTTTTAGCCTGTGAATATATTACAATATCTTTTGAATATTTACAGATATTTCCTGGGCGTTATTTTATTGGGGGGTTTTTCGTGGAGCCCAAAAAACATTGTACAATATATTTGGGGCAAACCAAAAACGTTAGAAATATGTTTGGAGCAAACAAGAAATTCGTTGCAAAATACGTATGGGGCAAAAAATAATATATTTGGGACAAACTAAAGATGCTACGCAATCTATTTGGGGTAAACAAAAAGCGTTACAGAATTTATTCGGGGCAAACAAAAAAAGACGTTATACAATATATTTGGGACAAATTTTCTCACCGGTGTGTTTAGTTTCACAAGTTTTTAATGGAGCTCTTAACACTTAAGGTTTATGATGTTGGTGGAGAAGTCACAGCAAGGGGTGCTGATGGGATAGTTGGGCAGCAGTTTAAATAGCTATCCACTCGGACAGCAGTCACAAAACTCATTTCAGACAACCCTTGAGATGAATACAATTTATTAGTGAGTATCGTATTCGTATCGTAGTATCGTATTTTTCGTTAGCGGCAACCGAAAAACACATTTATTATAACATTTTAACTGTACTGATTCACTATTGACTTTGTAATCAGTTAGGGTATGGGGACTTGCCTGAGATATAATTGAAAAGCAGCAATACCCCAAGCAATGTGCTCTGTTGTAAACATTTAATATGTTCTTGCCCTTGGGAATACACAAGTACCTTGGAACTATTGGCTTTGTAGTTTTAACGGGATCATAAGGAAATTTGAGAACCAGATATTCACAAGTCAATTGTATTATTATATCTAGTTTAAAATTTGAAACTATTTACCTGAATTAATAACTAGTAGTATTGGGTGGAGTAAGTTCAAAAATGTGAATTTATTTGGTTCAAGTTAAATGATTTATTTTTTTAAGTTTTTTAAAAGTAAACAAAGTTAACACTTATGCGGTTATGAAATTAAATTTTCCTAGCATTTACATGCGAACCTCAAAACCTAAAGTATTAATCGAATACAAACTTTGTATAAAATGTATGATAACATAAGAGAAAGTTTATTAATATTCGTGCAATTTTACTTCATTGAATTTGTATAGTTCGTGTGCAATTTTTATTTTGTTGTAGTATGTGTGTGCTCTGCACTTTCCTATAAAAACGGAAACATAGTAAGGATAAGGTATTAAGGTGTCGTTGCACGCAAGGTAGAGCAAAGGTTTGCAAGTGCTACAAATTAAAGTAAAAAATAACCAAAAGAATTTTTTCTTTAAAGTTTTTCTAACATCAATTGTTGCTATATGATAATTTCAAGCGATATACCACAAAATTTAGATCAAATGAAAAGAAATGCAATAATTACAGTGCTATAAGACGACATCGATAGACCGATAAGGTATTGCTTCTTTGTTCGGCGATCCCCTCGCTGTTGTTGACAGTATCTTTTTGGTAGGCGAGTAAAATCGTCAATTTCACTAAAAGCTTCTCAAACGAATTTGTAGGTACTTCTTTCATTTATAACTATTTTTGAGCTTCATTTGCATCTATTTTTGAGCTTCCTCCTCCTGTGTACTCCTTTTTCATAACCCGAACTGATTACCTTTTTAAAGACACATGTCGAGTAACTCAACGAGTAACGCTTTTTGTGATATTGCATAAATTTGCATTACAATAAATCTGAAAATTGTTGTCTTTTCTTTTTTTTGCGAAAAATTCAATTTATTGATATTATTATACGACAGGTTAAGAGGATTTTACCATGACCAGCATGATTGCACTTCCTTTAAGCTTTAAAAAAATTTAACTACTCCGTATGTTTTTACTTCCTTTTCCCTTTTCTTTGACTAACAGACCCCAAGTGAACATTTTCCACGATAAAAGAAAAGCACGTGCATAAGTGTGTGAACGAACTTCGTCACACTGGCTACATACGAAGGAGTGCACTACAACATTGACAACAACACAGCTGTGTTCCGAAGTGACAACACATATGCGGCAACACATAAAAACATATATATCTATGCATGTATGTTGGCTGCAAGTGTTTTTCTTTTGCTAACGCTTTAGAAAACGTTTTTTCGTTTTAGTTTTGATCTAGGGCCTTTATAGAAACGTGTGGACACGATAACGTAACTAAACATAGATAGTTTTTTTTTCAATATGTGACGACATGGACAAAGTACATATACCATAATGTGGAGCACCTTTTTATAGCCAATTTTATCATGTCTTCTTTGAATTTTGCTCATGAATTTATCGTTTTATGTGTTGCATTTTAAAAGCTTTTCCTTTTCTCTCTCAACTGTTACAAACTCACTGAGTTTTCCTGTCATTATGTTAACAGTGCCGAAGGCTATTTATGCAATGGCTAACATAGGAAACACCTTAATGCATTGGTACTCTGGTATAACAACTGACCAAACTGATGAATTATGTTACAAACTACACAACTACAACAATTGACCAATGCAATACAAGTTTTGACGTCATGCAAGCATTCATTCATTATTTCCTGTCCTTTATGTGTCGACAGACACAAATGTTACCAGCTGACAATTAACATACAAACAAGTACAAGTATGCATACATGTAACTGTGTGTTTGTGTGCGGCCTAAGTTTATCTGCTTATTAACACATCATTAACAATAGGCAGCTATTGTTGTAATTACTGTTGTCGTTTTGGTCTTGATTTACATTATGATTGTTGCATGCTTCAATGCATAGACACACAACACATTTGAATACACAAATATGCTGTTGTCGTTTTGCAGCAACTGTCTGTATGATGTGTCCCTTAAATATGTAGGTGGTGGTAACTTTATCTAAATTTACATGTTGGTTTTTCTGACATTGCCCTAGACTTTGTGTCCGATGGTACTTGTAGTTTCCAGCCCTGACACACCTTTTTGTTTTGTTATCACTTTACATACTTTATGCCTAAATATTACATGAATGGGGAGAGATTTTTAGTTGTTGTTGGTGGGGGAGTACTACACATATATTCTATTGATAAATTAGCTAAGCGTTACTAATGGCAACTAAACATTCGTTATTGTTGGTCATGCATTGCTTGAGCCCATCATCAGCATACAAATGGGGGAAATTAATTAAAAATTACCTAGGGGGTAGTGGGTCAACAATTTTAGTGGACATTTGTAATTTTAAGCATTGTTATGCTTGATTTGTGCTAAGGGAAATTTATGTGTAAATACAAACATTGAACAAGGTAAATTTCCAGGACAGGCTGTCAGAATGATAACATAGTGGGTAGGTTGAATTGTGAAAATTCAAAGAAAGCACTAGTTAACCACAATTTATTTTTTTTGACGTAAATTCTAATAATAAAAAAAATTAAAAAAAATAAAGAAATACACAACTACTGCGTCTATCGGCTCTGCTAAAATATAATAGTGTGAACTTTTCTTTAAAAACTAATTTTAGAATTTTTTTTTTAATATTTCTCTTGTTTAGCAGATTTTGGGTGTTGTCAGTTTTAAGGTCCTTGGCTTCCTTGAAAGTCCTTAAAGAATTTTTCTTAATTTAATTTTATTATGACTTATAAAATGTTAAAATAAACCAGTAATTTTGGCCATGCCGAAGCTCAGATAACCCTCAAAATTTGTAAAAGTGGTGATCAAAATATTAGGGTTATTCACGATAATAATAAGTATTTTTTCAAGTATTGCAGTATTTTTGATAAATTTTGTATTTTAAGTAAATTTCAAATACTAACAAAAATAACACCAGTTGCACAAAAACATATTACACAGCGCATCAACCGCTAGTAGTCAGTGATCGGCTGGGTTCTACTTGCCGGGAAATGTTATATCGGTCTTTTTTAAGACATGTCCCGACGTTTCGCTGGGTCAGGTCTAAGAATCGAGAAATATATATTTGAAGTTAGTAAGTAGGTTTAGGGAAAATTTTGTATGCCCTTTTTATACATATTGACCAACTAAATGTCCGAATATTGCAAAGCGATATTCAACAAAGGCTGTCAGTTCAAAGCCGGCTACAACATTGTCAATAAAGGTCCCTTGAGTGGCACACAGAAAAATCAGTTTTTCATCATATTTTCCATAAGTAACACAGCCAAAGATAAAAATGTCTCGGAGTTGGTATATCAGACCAGCCTTTTCTTATGTACAGGGTGGAGCGCGGTAATTTGCTTTTTTGGAATGAAATAAAAAAGTATCAACCTTAGAAACATTTATTTTATATTTAATTATATTGAACAGTAAGGGAATTTTTCAATTACATGGTTTTTAAATAGTGTATCTGGCAAATGTTGACCTTCGCTATCCACACACTGCTGCATTCGTTTTCTGAAGTTTTCATGAACTCTAACAAGGCATGTCGACTGGTATTCTGCCAATTTTAGCCTCATTATTGTTAATTAGGTCTTCCAAGGTGTTGGGACGGTCGATATACATTCAGGTAACCCCAAAGGAAAAAATAGCATGGTGTTAAGTCTGGTCGGCGTGCCGGCCAGTTCACATCACCCCTCAAAAGAATAAGCCGTCCAGGAAACATTTGCATAAAACCCCCTCTGTGTGTACAGTGGCACCATCCTATTGGAACCAGGTATCTTCTAATTGCATTTTCTCAAAAGCCGGCTGAAAAAAATCGTGTATCATAGTCAAGTACCGTTTGGAGTTCACAGTTACGGCAAAACGGTCATCCTGGAAAAAGTAAGGGCCAATGATGCCAAGTCGTGATATGGCGCACCACACAGTAACGTGGTCCGAATGCAGAGGTCTCTGATGAAGTTCTCTGGGGTTTGTTTCACTCCAGTACCGGCATATGTTGTTTGTTTACACACCCACTGAGGTGAGAATGTGCCTCATCAGAAAAGACAAAATGACCTCTCCTCACGTGTCCAATGCATGATGGCAACTGAAAGGTAGACGAATACAAATCTTCCGTCAACCACTATAAGCCACGACCACTATTCACTCTCTTCGACCTGCAGTGCAAAAAAGGAAATTACCGCGCTCCACCCAGTATTTTAATGCGCTGAATACAAATCAGAAGTCCATTTTGTTTCAGCACGTCAATATATTTTTCCTAACCTTAAAAATCCCCAAAGCCAGTGTTTTTTGTGGACAAAAAGATTGGCCCATCCTATCAGATTTGGGACTCAATTCTGAGAATTGCACGTGAAAGTAAGAAATCATTCGTTTTGTCAAGTCGGCTGCATTAATTATGTAGTGGCCATACTCAATTTTAGCTCAAGACGCATTTTTAGCACTTTTTGTATATTTTAACACGGTTATATTTTGGTATACCGTATGGAATATCTCTTGTGTCTGAAAGATAGATAACACAAGGGAACAAAATTGAACTTTTTGAGTGTTGTTTGGAATTCTATAGCTGTTTTTTACTAATTTGAGGTCGCTGATTTCAAATCTAATCTCCATTTTTCTCCATCAGCTCGAATTTTTAAGTTACAGGTACTAATCGTATTTTCGCCTATTTTCCAAAAAATTATAGTTCAAAAAATCATAATTTTTTTTTCTTAAGCTGGATTTTAAAATTTTGTTTTTTTCTTTAATGATATCGTCGTTACTTTTGAAAAAAAATCAAATTTTTTAATATCACAAAAAAAAAATGACTGAGTAAAGGCTCTTTTATTCAAAAAAAAAAAAAAAAAATTACAAAAAAAATAACACATTTTAATTTTCTTCACGCTGAATGTTAATCGGTTGGGGGCAGATTGTTCTTTTTATTAGCTTTATTGGATATCATATTAAAGTAGCTTTCTAAAACATGTATGTACGTAAAAATCGATTGAAAATTGAATGAGTTATGCTAAGTTCGGTGATAACAGATTTTTCGAATTTTTTTGTTTCTACCCAAAAAAATTACAATTTTGTATTTTTAAAAATCATGACAATTTTGCTAATTTATTTATAGTTTAATTTATAGTTTTGCCTCCTATTACAATATTAATTAACTGAGCAAATTTAATTAATCGGCAAGTTTCAATTTGGAAGTTAAGGGAGAAATATTAATTTTCCAAAAATAGGTCATTTTGTATGGGAGGTACCAGAAGGGGTGATCCGATATAGTGCAAATTCATTCCTGATTCATATTTTCAAAACCGTAAAACTTACGCATAGTTTGACTGAATTCAGTGTATTTATTTACAAAATCCAAAGTTGTGCACAGATTTTAATGAAATATCGCTCATTTGATTCAAACTATATTAAGCTAAATGTTTTAAGACCAACACTGTGATTTTTGTTGCATTATTTTTTTTTATGAATTTTTAAAAAACAAAATTTTTTTTTTTTGTAAAATTTTTGTATTTTTTTTTAAAACTACAACGATATCTCTGAAACTACTGGGCCAAATTAAAAACAATGTAGGCACGGGTTAAAGATAATTTTGTTGAAGAGTTTAAGTTTTTTTTTTTAATTGAATATGGTGAACCGTTTTCAAGTTATTTAAATATTTGTAGTGGAAGTACCTTAGTTTTGGAAATAACGGTATATCGCGAAAAGTCGAGCTGATACGAAAAAACCAAGTGCAGATTTGGATTCAGCGTCCCAAATTACCTTTAAAACAATATTCAGTTCTTTAACAACAAATACCTTGTTCCCTTGTGTAATTGTAGATATTGATCAAGAGAAAAAAAATGCGGAACAAACTTACTTGAAAACAGTGCATACAGTGCTTATTGCGACACAATAAAGTTTAAACCACAATTACTAGGTCAATAAAAACAGATTAAGGTTATTTTTAATAGTTTTTTTTTTGCAAAAGCCAAGCCCCAATGACGAGATATAACCATGTAAAATATAGAAAAAGTACTAAAAATCCAAAAAAGCAAAAAAATTCATATGTCCATTAAATATTTAATGCAAACAACTTGATACAACGAATAATGCTGAAGTTCTTATATTTGTTGCTACTTTGACGTGCAATTCTCAGAATTAAGTCCCACAGTCATGTGTTGTAATGTGTTATATATTATTTATTGTCCTTAAACGCTCTTAAAATTTTTGAAATTTTTTTGATATTTTTACATTTTGTTTTTTGTGAACTTTTCCAAACTTTTAGAAAATTCGCCGAATTAGTGTGGAGGACAGAAACTTTTTTCTATTTTAAGGACCTTGACCACTCATAAAGTCCCTAAAAATCTTACTAAAATTAAAAGTGTTAGTCTTGAAGTCTGAAATTTTTATAAAATAAAAAAAATATCAAGTTTAAGTTTTAAGGATTTTGTTCTAATTTCATATCCTTGACAATTATTCAAAAATCTCTGAATATAACCAAGTTTTATGTTAACAAGTATGAAATCGAATCGAAATGAAATAATGTCCACAAGTATTTGCAATAAATATGGACATTTTTACTAAACTGATCATAGCTACACTTATCATGCCAAGAAAATAAGCATCAAACCTTAGTGTGTTCGAAAAAATTTACTTTAATTGCCTATGTTTAGAACAGATTTGAATTTGAGCGTTTTTCCATTTTCCGAAAATTAAATCTTTTTTCAGGTAACCAAAAATTTAATTTTATAAATATCAAAGAAACGATTATTGTTACTAATATTATATATACCAATCGCGAGCCATTCTGGTGTCTCAAACTATTGATATGGTAATCTGTTTAAAGGTGTCTCCAAAAAACAAAATCAAAAAGTACTATAAATCCGTCGAAAATCCATCAAAATTTCTTTAAAAAAAATGTCACTTGACTTCCATGCGGGAGGTCTGTGGTTGCATTTACGGTTCCAGTCATCTACATTTTTCTTTCATTGCCGGCCCCCTCGATGGTATAGTGTTGATTCAATCGGCATTTGCAGTAAAAGCTTCTCAAACAGTGACGTTCGCATTCGTCGATAAACAAGTTGGTGCCGTTTGTTGCGAATCTAATTCACAACAACGCGAGAAGCTATCCCATACCTCATTCATGGGATGTAAAGGAAAATTAAGTTTTTTTTTAAGTGACACAATACTTAGCACACATAACACTCCTTCATAGGATATTTCACCAATAATTTTTCCTGAGTCACTCTTGTTACAAAATCTCAACAAATTGTACAAACACTTTCGATTTAAGCATTTAATACATATGTATATTAGACCTGGCGTTAAAAAGTGTTTTTTGGAATCTTGAGTGTGGGTAGCGATTAAAATATGAGAAATGATGCCAAAATTGATATAGCGAATTTTCAGGCTGATCGGATGGTGCCAACCCGTGCCCCAATGAGGTCAAAGGTCAACATTTTTTAAAAACCACCAAAAAACTCTTTTGATTGCTTTTTGTTAGTTTTTTATAAATAAAATTACTATATAATGTTTTTTCCTTAATTTTCATTAAAAGGGTTTATAAGAATTATTTTAAATCAGTAAAGATTTTGTATAGACTAGGAGGTCCTTACGTTAACCCTCTACAATGTGCAGCAAGTACTGTTTATCGTCTTCGTTGTGTATTAAGCATTTGTAAAAGTCAATTATTAGTCTGACTATTTTTTCGACAGCATGTACAACAGTAATGCTTTTGACGATCAGCTTCCCTTTAAAAAATGCCTTAGAAATTTGATGGATTAAAGAAATCCATAGAAATCTCCAAACGAGTAAAAAAATATTTTGTGTTCGTAGTCAGAAAAGATCTCAAATACTGGGATGTGAATAATTTGAAATTATTAACATCATCACCGATATAATGGTCTTTATCAGACTTAGACCATCTTTTCTTTTATTTCTGAGTCTACATGTGGGTCAAAAAAGGCAAGTGCAACTGTTTTCTTCGATAAATACCACTGTTTTCTTTCCAATAGCGTTGTATATATTTTAAGTATCAAAACAGCCAATAATCCTCTTTATTAGTTGCATATTACTATTTGGACTATAGAGACTTACTAAAAAAATTCACATATTACGAGTTCCATTCAACTAAAACGCAGAAATTTTAAAGTGTGCGTGAAAAATATAAATTTTTAAACAATAGATGTCCCTGTACATTAAACTTGCATGTGACGTCACTCCAGGCGCACGAAATGTGAAACTGGGAATGCTACCACCAATAAATATAAAAGCAAGTTGTATAAGTTCTCTATAATCATGCCGAATATGTACTTTCGCTTAATATTTAAGACAAATTGGCCGTTTTTTGCAGCAGTTGTGTCAAAACATATAATTTCTAATGAATTCAGAATATCAATTTATAGCAAATAGGCGTAGACTGATTGAGCTACTGTAGAACCAGTTTAATCTTCAATGCTGGGGATAGCTATAAATTTTTCATAGTTCAATCACGTCAACCCAGTAGCCAAACGAACAACTTTAGCTATTCCAGCAATTGCGTTTCGTGGCATGATGGTTAGAAAATGCGACTACCATGCGGGAGATCTCAGGTTCAATTCCCGCCTATATTTATCTTTCTAAAAATAGAAAGCGTTTTAATTTTCAGCAAAGCGGAAAGCTGTCCTATACATTCATGAGGTGTAAAGGAAAATTAAGTTTTTTAAGTACGGTCTAAATCTGATAAAGACCATTATATCGGCGATGATGTTAATAATTTCAAATTATTCACATCCCAGTATTTGAGCTCTTTTCTGACTACGAACACAAAATATTTTTTTACTCGTTTGGAGATTTCTACGGATTTCTTACGCTTTAATCCATCAAATTTCTAAGGCCAAGCATTTTTTAAAGGGAAGCTGATCGTCGAAAGCATTACTGTTGTGAATGCCGTCGAAAAAATAGTCAGATAGTGCTTAACACACAACGAAGACGATAAACAGTACTTGCTGCACATTGTAGAGGGTTAACGTAAGGACCTCCCAGTCTATAAAAATTTTGTACTGATTTAAAATAAAACTTATAAACCCTTTTAATGAAAATTAAGGAAAAAACATCATATATATAGTAATTTTATTTATAAAAAACTAACAAAAAGCAATTAAAAGAGTTTTTTGGTGGTTTTTAAAAAATGTTGACCTTTGACCTCATTGGGGCACGGGTTGGCACCATCCGATCAGCCTGAAAATTTGCTATATCAATTTTGGCATCATTTCTCATATTTTAATCGCTACCCACACTCAAGATTCCAAAAAAGGCTTTTTAACGCCAGGTCTAATGTATATGCATCTTACATTTCCTGGTAGTTTCCATACTACACTTACATGTAAATACATATTTAACATTACACTTTACCCATAACAGTTCTTGTAACAACCCATGTACTACCGCGAGCAGTAAATTCAATTATCCTTTATTCCATTCCAATGTTTCTGCAATTTTTCCTGAAATTGTACGTACGTATGTACGTACATTCGTACAAATCCAAGACGAATGTGCTAAATATGCCCAGAAGATATATTAAAACAGAGCAACTATAACTTTAATGTTGCCGTATAATGTTGGGCTGCTGCTGCAGCTGCTGCTGTTGACACTTCTCTTTCTACGTTAAGCCATAATCATTTGCTTAAAACGTTAATTAAATTGTAGCCAATCAATCTTAATTAAAGCATTCAATGTTCGCCAATCTCCTCACCACCACAAATGCCGACGGCACAATAAAGTATGTGTGTGTGTGAGTAGGTATACATTCCAACACACTCATACACAATAACATTTCAATACGTTCATTTGCCATTTCCACAAATCTTGACCATCAGATTGTAGGCTAAAGTTCTGATTTTGTTGTGAGCTGCTGGTGCAAGTAATCGAAGAAGTTTCAGTGGAGATAAAATTAAAGGATTTTATCCTTTATCCACTACACCTTTTTATATTTAAGAATTTTACTCACGGTTTTGGTGGTTCGGATTTGCGAGTTATTATTGAATAGTAAAATATTTAAAACTTGATATTTGTTAGAATAGTAAAATACATAATTTTTAGTGATGTTAGAGCAATTTTAAAAAAGGTGTCTGGTTTGATCTTTTTCGGATTTGAGATTTTTTTGCTTATCTAATGATAGGCATATCGTTTATGACACTATGGCCCTCGTTTTAAGTTCACAGATTTTGTTTAAATAGAAAACATTTACTTTGTCCACAAAATTTTTAAATATAAACATATATCCAAACTCTAATATAAACTTGTACCTTAAATTAAGCTTTATTTCCTTTAACAACAGCTGTAATTTGCAACTGTAATGCTGCTGCTGCAGCAGGGCAAGCAACGGAAACGGAAACGAATTCATTATATACCATCCAATGCCATTGCAAATCTGTTGTAGGTCACTAACAAAATAAGCTAGACCCACCCACTCACACATACACGTTTACTCGAAATTTTCATACATGTACACCAAAATAATATTGATGTAACTTTGCAAGGGCTTTTTAGCCCATGTGTTGCCTCAGTATAAGTTTTTCCTGTTAGTAGTCGATGCTGCTGAAAGTGTTAGTGTTGGTTTTTCGACTTTTTGTTGTTAGCTACTAATTGAGAAACTTGTATTTGTTTGCCTGGGCGTTGTGTGAGAGTGTATTATGCTCAAAAATATTTGCGTTTCAAAAAAATCTCTTATATTTACATATGTGTATATACACTGTATATACTATAGCAGCGTGAAATTACACACACGTTTAATTAATTTATATATTCATAGATGTAAGCGTTTGGGAGCATTAGTGATTTCATTACAACCCATCGACTGAGCTTGTGGCATTTAATTAATTAATTAAGTGGTGATTTTATGACACTTTTATTGTACATAGCAAAGAGTGGAAAAGGGATATTAAACGTATTTTTTCATGTGTGTGTACTATGTTAAACATAAATGCGTATTACAAAAGGAACTGTTAGTTGAAAAATAGTTTTTCAAGAGTTATTCGTCATTAGTCGAATATAAAGTTGATGGTTAGTCAAACCTTAAGGTAATTTGTGTATAACATAGTATAATTTTTATTCCTGAAATTAAATCAAAATTGCTGAAATTTAATCAAAATTAATATTAATTTTTAAACCAAAAAAAGGTATGAATTGATTTTAAAATATAATAATATGTTTTACATTATGTTTCCACCAACCATACATAAGAAATAAACTTTATTATTTCTTCTAATCAAAGCAATCTGTCATTTATCATAAACGTATTTCAAAAGTAGTGTAATTATTGTGCGATAGGTGGCGTATTAATCGTAGGTTAGGATAGGATTTCTGCCTATATGGCATACAAATTTAAGTCGAAAAAGGTCAAACCAGACACTTTTTTTAAAATTGCCTTAACATGACTTAAAATTAAATTTTTACTATTCTAACAAATATCAACTTAAAATATTTTACTATCCACTAAAAGCGATTCCTATTATAACAAAGCGTTTACGTTAAAAACTTATAATTTTGATTATTCATTGTAAACATTTTTTTTACAATTTTAAAAAAGTTAAAAGTTAAAGGAATATCCTTGATTACCCCTAGTTAGATTTCCTTTTTTTAAATAATTCCCGTGACATAATTGTTTTCTCAATGTCAGCGACATAGACAAATGTAACTTATTGTTCATTTGAGTTTTTTTCTGACAAAACCTTTGACTTTACACAATGTTGATGTAACGCCATTCATCATGAGACCTGATGATGATGTAAAACACAATCACCTATACGTCTTTTGTTTGCTGTAATATAAGTTTTCTCCGTAAAGACTTTGCATTAAATGCTTTCATGCATTCATCTCGACTGGATTGTCATGTTAATAAATCACTTAATTCCTTGCAACAGTATCAAATGGCATTTTCGTAGATGTCGTAGATGTCCATTCACATGTACGCTTTTGTTTGAACTTTTATCGTAAAATAAGTGTTTTATTTACATGCTTTTGAAACTAGGCCGACTCGCTACGAGGAATAATATAAGTTAGGTAAATTATATATAGGTTTACTTAATTTCTTCCGAATTTAATCTAGGCATTTTTGTGACTAAGCCGACCCACTAAGACGACCAAAGCATATAATATTTTTCAAACATACATAATAGCACCAATCAGACTTTGTTTCTCCCCAACCAAAATATGGCATTAAATGGTTTAGACCTAAACGTTCCCTTACTTGTTTGGAACAAACCAATATCACCATCTACCTACGGAGATAGAAATTGCAGGATCATATGCAAAACACACAGACATATCAAATGAACAAGTTCAAGCAAGATTTTAGGAATCTCTCGAATCTTTTTATACTAATTTATGACTTTTGTTCTAAGAATAACAATGGTGTCAGTATTATAAAACAGTACAACATTTTTCAGCTTATTGATTTGGGACTCAATTATGAGAACTGCATTTGAAAGTAGCCCCATAAAGAAGAAGTTCTGCATCATTCGTTTTGTCAAGTTACATGGCATAATAATTTAATGTCGAGTTGAAGTTAGTAAGTATCGTATAGGGGAATTTGTAACGTTTTAGGCTCTAGTCCGATGAAAGTGGTTCTTTTATTCCGTAAAAAAATTAAAACAAATTAACAATTATAATTCCTTTAATCTGTTCATATAACGTTTCTGTACATAAGCAATAGTTTCACTTTTTCATTCATCAAATGATTTTGAACTGGGTTTATTTTGTAGCAATTACAATAAAACTGTTGTACTCCATGGCGTAGGATTATATATAGTATATAGTATAGTATTTATGTTATGTCAAACAAAAAAGCCTAACATTTGACAAATTCCCCTATACGACACTTACTAACTTCAAATCGATATTAAATTATTATGGTATGTAACTTGACAAAACGAATGATGCAAAACTTTTTCTTTTTGGGGCTATTTCACGTGCAGTTCTCAGAATTGAGTCCCAAAAGCATGTAATATTCATTAATATATATTAAATAGTATCCATCAATTTGAATTACTTGCCAACCAGCTGGTGAGTCGGCTTACTGTATACGAGTATATGACTATAGCACATACATTCCTGATGATGCCTGTATGTTATCCATAGTACTTTTACTGTCTGCTGAGAGACGCAAAAACATACAATTGTGTAGTTTGTTTGTTTTCGTTTTGGGTTTTTTTTCATATGCATTTAAAGTTTCTCGCTTTGTGTGTTGGCTTTATTGCAGCATTTAAAATTCTCAAAGTGCGGGTCTTTCCACAACAAACCAATTGGTTGTGTATATTTTTTCGGAGGCAAAGTGGTTCTATTATTCCGTAATAACGATAGCCTGTGTCTGCAATTGTCATCCTGATAATATACAATTCAAGTATCATTCTCTTGATTCAAAATTACACAACAAAATCAAGTTTAAGTGTTTTTCTTTATTATTTTGGTCATTGTTGTATCAATTTATTTTAATGTTAATCTATCGTCTCAGCTGTACATGTGAATATTGTATAACCAAATAGAAGCAATATTGCGTTCTTTAACCCTAGAACAAGGGTGTCGGAAATTGGGCACGTCTACAGCGAAATGAGGACCTATTACAACATACATGTGCTTAAATAATCATAAAACTTGGCCATAATCTGTTACTTTAGGTGGATCAACTAGGGGTGCTTACTGATTATACAACTGTGATGGTTTTAAAAGTAGTATAATTAATGTGCTATAGATAACGCTTTAGAATGAGGAGAATATGGTAAAAAATGGTTTCAAAAGTAGTGCCATTATTGAGCGATAGTAGGTTTAAATCATATACACATTGTGACGATCTCAGCCTGTATGGCACACAAATTTAAGTCGTGGTCCTAATAGTGATTTCTATTATATTGTTTAGATTAAAAATTGATAATTTTGATTATTCATTGTGAACTTTTTTTAAAAAGAATGAATAGATTAATAAGGGAACATTTAAGGCAGTCAAGGAATATGCTTGATATATCCAAGTGAATTTAATATTTTTAAAATAATTACCCCGGCATAACTATTGAGTCTTTGTCAGCAACATAGACCAATGTTACTGTGATCCAGTTTACGGAATTTAAACTAACAAATCATTAGACTTTACACAATGTTGATGTAATACCATTCATTCATAGACATGATGTTAATATATAACACATAAAACTATATGGGGTGCTTACTGATAATACTTTTAAAAGTAGTGTAATTAATGTGTTATAGATGGCGCGTTAGAAGGAGGTGAATATGGTAAGAAAATTAGTTTACCGACCATGTCTGATGAAAATAGGTTGGTTTGTAAACTTTTTGTAAAAACGTTTTAGCATTTAAAATCTTGTATATAGATTTTTTTTAAAATTCTGATGAACGAATTTACAAAGTATATTCACAAAAAGAAATATACTACGCAAAATATTTGGACCCAACATCGTAAACGGCAAGTGTTGTCGTCGTACGAATCATAAGCTGTATTTTCATCGACATAGTAAAGCGCTTGCAAATATACAGAATACTCTGTCTTTAACATATTGTACTAATGAATGAAAAAGTACCAGCTCGAAAAGACTTCGGCAATAAATTCGATGGGCTTCGCGGGAGGTGGCGACTAAAACTACGTTGAATGGACCAGTTGAACGATCTATCTGTTATGTGCAACAAAACAAAACTCTTGAAATTCTTTTCTAAGGGGGCCACTGATTCTGTTGTTACTGCCAAAATAGAATAAGAAGAATCTCTTTTTTTTATTAGTTCATTTTTTCCACGGTAATTCATAGTTTCGATCACCTGTTTATAGTAAAAACTGATTACATCCTTTTAATAGCGATCAACCGCAGACTTCGCCTTTTCATTGAGAACCAATTTTTAACCAGTGAGATATTTTTCGAAGTTAGTATATTCCTAATAATCTTAAAGTCATAAATCGGGCAATTACGGTGCGTGAATAAGCATTTTGAACTTTAATTCATTGAAATTGCGACATCATGTTGCACACAGCTTCCTTATCTCCAAATTTTCTGTCAAAGTGCCAGTTTTTCAGATGAAAGTCATCCAATTGGTGAATTTTTTTAACCGTTTCTGGTGTGAGCTTCTTTTGCTGGATAATTACATCGTTCATCTTATTAGCTTGAAGCGCTTCGCTAGCCAATCTCCTATTACTTTTTATAACATTGGTTATATGAATAAGTTTGTCATGGCTGAACTTAATAAATAATAAAACATTTTTGATGATACTTTTCCGAAAATCCAATAAGTTTGAAATTTTACGACAAAAACAGAGACATGTACCTTATAGAGGCAGCGAATTTTATAACGATGGTTTTTTCGAAAATATTGAAATGCTCGACAGGAACATTGTAACACATGATATATATAATACATGACTGAAATTTGATTAAGATTGGACAACTATTTCCAATTTTCCTATTATTTCCTATTTGACCCAAAGAGGTCAAAGGTTAAGTTCTTAGTAAGTCCCATATTGTATTTTTTTTCTCGTAAATATGTAGTAGTCAAATATTGATGTGTGTGGTCGACGCCTCGGCTCTTTTTGCCAACTTAGTTCCAAATAGCTCTCCACTATACTGTGAACTTAACAGGACGATCAAACTACTATTATACTGTTCATGAGATACAACCGTTTGAAGTTTTAAGTTGTATACCACGCCCACTGATCCGATCCCGCCCATTTTTTGTTGGATCACGAAGCTCTCTGCCAAATGCATCAACACATATTTTCAAGGCGATTGGAGAAACAGTCCAGATGTTTGCGGTTTCAAAAATAGGGTCCAATGGGAGGGGCCACGCCCACTTAAAATATCAAAAATTTAAGTACCCTGATTTCACCACAGACCACGAAACTACACTCTGTGAAAATTTTAAAAAGATTGGTCGAGCCGTTTTCGAGTCTGTACGGTACTAAAATATGCAAATAAACAAACACAAACTCATTTTCATATATATAGATCTGACCTTTGATCTCTTAGGTGTAAGGCTTAAAGTTGTCCGATTTTACTCAAATTGTAATCAAAGCCGAAGATCTGAAGTTGAATTTTCGCTGCTACATTAATATGTTTACATATAAAGGGATTTCCAATGAGAGGTGTAGAAAAATTGGAGTTGTTGGGACAAGTTAGTGATGAGAAGAATAAAACCCGTGCACGTCGCTCAAGAACAACTGAAAATATTGCTGCTGTAGCCCAAAGTGTTGAAGAAAATGAAATTTTTACGGGAAAAGTTTCCAGACCGTGTTATCTCTCGAAGAGGTGATCACAATTGACCACCGAGATCTTGTCATTTAACACCTTGCGACTTCTTTCATTGTGTTCATTTAGCTTACCTTCCTCTTTATTATGAAATAAAAATATCCGATTATTTATCTCAAAAAATTGGAATTTTTCTTTGAATACCAAAATAACACCGTTCTTCTTTCCAGAACTGACTGAAGTATTAGGTCATAGGTGACATAAGACACAAAAAATCCTGTTTTTTGTTTTATACTCGAGTAGACCTACAATATGTACTAGGTCACTACCCAAGTTCCAAATGACTGTAGCACCGTCTAGTTAATTGCTGTGTTGGAAAAGTTTGCGTTTCTGATGGTAAAATTCAAGGTTTTTAGTTCTAAATCGGATATCAGTTGTCAGTCCTATTCTAAATATACCCAGGAAATTAATTTTAACCGCGGATAAAATAACATTAACTGTCGGGAAAAGGGAATACAAAGGAAACAAATTTCAGGGGTTCGATATCACAGTTTAGCTTCGGTTGATTTGTTTTGACTTAAAATTTATAAAAAAAAATATTAAAGATTATGTATCAAGAAGTTCAGAAAAAACTATTGAATTTTTGCTGTACTTTTGTATTTTTTTAAGAACTTATTGACAAAATTAAAGTACTTTCTGGTACAATTAAGTATTTTTTGGTACAAGAACTATACTTGTTGGTACAACGAAGTTACCTTTTTAAAAATACTATAAAAATACATTACAATAATTATACTTTTTGGCACAATAAAAGTACTTTCTGTTACATTGCAAGTACTCTTTGGTGCAACAAAACAACTTTTTTTTACAATGAAAGTATTTTTTTGTACAATAAAAATAAATTATGGTACATTGAAATTACTTTTTTGTACCATCAAAACACTTTTTCGTATAATTAAAGTATTTTTTGGTACAATAAAAGTACTTTTAAGCACAATAGAAGTAGTTTCTGGTACATTAAAAGTACTTTGTGGTAAAATAAAAATACGGATTATAATTGACTACTTACTTACTACACTCAATTGCCATACTTGCGCCATTCCCAACATATACTGCACTAATTTTCCTTAATTAACATAATAAGCGCCCAGGGGAATCACCCATACTGTTGTTGCATTATCACTCACTCCTTTGCCACCACACAATCGATGGTGTTCTTTTAATGAATTGTACACGACGCGTTTGCATCAATAACAACAAATCCCCAAAGTACATGAAATCCATCCATAGTTAAAGGTAAATTAACGTTCATGCTTGGCACATTATTAAAAATTATAAAGCTCAGAATTTAATGTTGGAGTAATACTGTTTTTTTCGTATTTATGTTATGATGCTCTGGATTTAATATTCTCTCTGTGATGGCCGCCGCCACATTGCTACATTTTTGCAATGTTGTCTGTGGTTTTTTAATGTTGTACGTAGTTAAAAGTTTTTGTTGTTGGTACAACAGTACATGGCGTACTGTGGAAAAGGAATGTGCAAATGCTGTGAGGCTGCTGAAAGTTTAAACGTAAATGCATAATTTGAATTGCAACGATAGTTGAGGTTGGGGTCGTCTGTAATTATTTCAGAAAAAAATATGTTTCATATATTGAATTGTGTAGGTTAAATTACAAATGTTACTGTTATGAATTGCTTTGTATAACCACGAAAATTTTAAGAACAGAGAGTCGGTTTCCCGACTGAAACTTTCTTACTGGTTTGTTTATTTTTAAGATTGTTTGCTTAGTTTTCATCTATAACTTAGGCTATATTGATGATTTCATTCTTCAGCAGAATTGTAGGGAAACGAGAGCCCTATTGGTTAAATACAGTGAAAGGCATAACAGAACGCACGCATACAACGTTACGATGTGCTTGTGTGTGGTCGCACAAGAATTGTCGCTGTCGAGTTGTAAATGTTGTTCTCCAACAACAATCGTTGAACATTGTTTCTCTGTCTAACTTATGTCTGTTTTTGAGTTGACTTCGAAACAAGCATGTATTGTGTTGCTTTCATAACACTTAAGCAGAGACTTACTGTTTTGAATCAAACAAAACTTTCGAGTACGTGTCTATGCGACAAAAACGATTATTGCCTGCTCGCGAGGCTACTGAATGCATATCACTGGTATAATATTACGATTATAAGCATTATACCATACTTTACCATTACATCTAGACGTCCAAACTAGATAAAAGTTTAATATGACATCCTTACCATTATTACTAGACCCCTAAAATGGATGCAAGTATAACACAGTACAACATTTTTCAGCTCATTGATTTGGGACTCAATTCTAAGAATTGCACGTGTAAGTAGCCCAAAAAAGAAGAAGTTCGGCATCATTCGTTTTGACAAGTTACATGCCATAATAATTTAATATCGATTTGAAGTTAGTTAGTATCGTATTTTGGAATTGTTTACGTTTTAGGCTTGACATAACTCAAGGTTTGACATAACTCAAGAACCAATAGTCCGATTTAACTGAAACAAATTTAAAAACTTTTTCATTCATCAAATGATTTTGAACTGGGTTTATTTTGTAGCAGTTACAATAAAACTTTTGTACTCCGTGGCGTATAATTTACGTGGAAAATACCCCTATACGATATTAACTAACTTCAAATCGATATTAAATTATTATGGCATGTAACTTGACAAAACGAATGAAGCAGAACTTCTTCTTTTTGGGGCTACTTTCATGTGCAGTTCTCAGAATTAAGTCCCACAATCATGTGTTATACTTTGTAAGGAAAGGGAAAAAGTCTATACCATGGCATAAATGTTTCATTCTACTCAGCAAAAATACATAAATATATATTTAGACTCATTGAATTGCAAACGTTTATCCACGTGTCTATATCACTTACGGCATATCCCTAGAGTACTCGTATATGAAATCTACATTTAAGGCAAATTAACAACCATGTGTGGCTTATTATCAAACATTTTAATTGCTCAATGCATATATGCGGGCATAATTATGTGCGTTTGTCTACATTTTATGATAATAATTAAATATTTGCGGGATGGCTTGAGGGCTGTTTCAAGTTTTCCCCCAAAATATTAATACTTAAAATATTTTAAGTATCATAAATAACAAGTACCAAAGGGAAGGGAAGTATTATAGTAATATTGAATAAGCAAAAATTACCAATTAAAGGAGTGGGTAAGAGTCCTTTAAATACAGTGAAAAGTTTACAGTCATTTGCCACAACATGTAGTTTTGTTGTGTGTGCGTCCAATGTTTATCTTCTAATTAATTATGTTTAAATTTACAAAACAATGACAGGAAATCAACGAAAACAATTAAATATGCATGAACAGCAGAATGAGAGCCAGCACCCCCACCCTTCTCTTCTCTATTTAATCTAAAAGTTGATTTGACATAAATTTCAAAAATATTATGTTAATTATAGATATATAATTCATGATTTTGTTTGTTAAGGAGTTTAAGCTTATTACTATGCTTTTCTGCTGCTACTGCGTATTATTAGTGTATCAAATAACATTTATGTAGTTATATAAGCTGTTTACTTGTGTAAAGTTAGAACTTTATTATTGAATTATTTAACGCATTAATGCGAACCAGTAATGAGATGACGATTATTATGCAATTACAATGGGATTAGCATAATTTTTCCATAATCTTTTAAATTTATTCGAAATTAGCAAACATTTCTAGATAATAATATATTTAATTATGTATTAGTTTACAAATGTTATTTCCTGTTATTGTGGACAGATTTAAATGTAATGTACGCAAGACTTGGTTAGAAATAAAGAGGCGTAAAACCTTATATCCGTATATTTAAACAATGTGAAGATGATGATTAGCGTTTAATTAAAAATATCTTAATTAATATGATAATTTTGAGCAAAGATGCAATACAAAGAAATTTAAAATATTTTTATTTTTTAATTCTACATCCGGATAATAAAAAACATGAAGTCAGTTGATAGAAATTTCTTTCCAATTTTAAAGTTTTGTTTAGGTTTTCTATCACTTTATCTATAACTAGTATCACGTGTCTTCATATTATGGGCATGTTCAAGTTTTGTAAATAAAAATTAAAATTGACTCATGGTGTAATCAACCACTTACATCCGACCTTGAATAACCGCATTGTCTGTGGCTTCTGTCCACTTGAGGTATCCTATCTTATCTACTAGTCAATACTAACTCATTACAATCAGTAATTCAACTAATTGCAATAATTACAAAATAAATCGACTACTTTTAATGGCATTTCCTTTTAATTATACTGCCCTTGAGAAACTTTCTTTTACTCCTTCCTTAACAATATTTACGGAAATCTAACAATAATTTGTAACAGAATGCAATTAATTTGTTCATTTCCATGCCTTCATTGATAAAAATATAAAAAAATACTTTTAATCAACTTTGCTATTACGAGTATAATCATTAGTATGAAAACTGTTCCAGCTCCTCGGCGTTGACTGCATTGATTACTGTTGTTTTTTTGCTGTTATTTTTTTCTACAATATATTTAATCATTATCAACACAACAGCTGTAGTAGTTGTCTTCCTCAATGTGCTCAACAGTTGCATCATTATTTTTAAGGTGTCCTAGGTTTCCCTCCTATTCTTGTTTTGCATTTATAATGAGTATACTTTTTTTCGTTTTATATTGTCTGTGAGTCACAGAAAATTTTAACAAACTCCTCCTCATGGCATATAATGGGAATTTATTTCTTTTTTTATACAGTTTTTAGTTGTCTCGAGGAGTTTCTGTTTTTTTTTCTTGTACACTGAATTTTTTTATAGGATAATTCCTTTACATAATAGACAGCATAAGATTTACAGATCGGAGTTAAGTATGCAATGAATACAAAATTGTTGTTCATTATTTAAAATGTCAGTTTCATGTTACTTACTTGGTATTGAGTCGTAAGACTTCCACTACTCCTGCTGCTATAGCTACTCCTATATGAGATGCACAATGTAAACTTCACATGGAAGTTGTTATAAAATGGGATATGGTCGATTGGATGACACATAAGGCAGTTTAGGATAACAACGCGCAGAGAGAAAGTCATGAGTAAATATAGTGCAATAATCATAGTGTTCATTATCATGGTAACCGGAAATATGCAAATGCATGTTTTGTTTTGAACGATATATTAACAAATGGGTAAGTTATTTACATGTTTCTTGGTCCTACAAGTGTTTTGAGACCTATTTGTTAGAGCATATTTCGGCATATTTTGGTTTTAAGAGCATATTTTTGAAAACATACTTCTTTTAAAGCATATTTTACGTTCGTAATTTTTTTTTCAAATGTAACAGCCAAATCTGCTACATGTTTGCATCTAATAATACTGCTTTATTTTTGGACATAATGCCAAAAGAGTTTTCTGACTTGCGAACTGATGGGGGTTTCCTCTATTGTAAAGCGGAAAACATATTTATCTAACTAATTTTAATTTAAATAATTTTTGCCAGAATGTCCCGGTCCTACAAGTGTTCTGAGACCTATTTGTTAGAGCATATTTTACCCATGAAGTCATATTTCGGCATATCTTAGTTTAAAGCACATAATTTATAAATAAATTACTTTTTAGGCATATTTTATATTATTTTAGGGCATATTTTGTAAAATTTTGACACTTTACAAAATGAGAAATCAAAATATAAGAACACTTTTTGAGGAATACACGGACTACCAAGTGCCATCCGAAACAGTTCTTCGAAACAGAAATGTGGCAAACGTTATTGTAGGCGTATTAAGTTCTGACTGGAATTGCAAGTGAGAAATTTTTACTGCATATAGCAGCCTTGAAAAAGTCTAATTACTCGACAATTGCTCGACTGTGTGACGACGTCATCTGTAATCTGGACGTCAACTTCAATGAGAATAATGGTTTGATCTTTGTGACACATGCAGCTCCGAACCTGGTAAAGGCTGCGATAGCTATAGTGGAATTTAATACGCAAGTGACGCATGTGACATGAATTGTTCATGCCCTCCATCAATTGTGTGAATGTATAAGGAATTTATATGAAAAAGTAAATAAAGCTATTGCTGTTATCAAATAGTATTTTTTAAAAATCCAGGCAGAGTGGAACTTTTTGAACAAATGTTCCCAGACCTTGCATTACCTCTAGAACCAATAACAAAGGAAGTCTTTACAGACCCACTAATTAGATCTGAGTTGATTTGTATTGCTTCTAATTACGGTTTCATTGAAAAAAAAAAATTGCAAACATCAGGTATTACTCCAATTGAACAAGTTGAGGTGGTTAAAGACACTTTTAAATTGATTAATAACAAAGTGCGACAAAAAAATTTCTTTAACACCCCCAAAATCTTGAGTTACGGGTAAAACCCCGGTTTTTCGTACTAAAATCATTACAACAAAAACTTTAAAGTGCATATTTCCGGATATTCGCTTGATCATGAGAAAATATTTTATGTACAAATAGAACCGGTAGGTAGCGCTGGGGTGGGTTTATAATCAAAATTTAATCGAATGGACCAATTTAACTGAAATTCAGAACGTGTTTATTTAATCATGAGTTACAAATAAATGTACAAATGGACCTGGTAGGTGGCGTTTGGGTGGATTTTTTTTATCAAAATTTGATCGAATGGACCAATTTAAGAGAAATTTAGTATGTATAACTATGTGATCATGAGAACAAAGTTTTTTCATAAATGGACCCGGAAGGTGACGCTATGGTGGAATTATAACGAATCAAACAATTTGACTGAAATTTAGAATGTGAATTTGTTTTATTATAATATTTTTTTTTTGTATAAATGGATCCGCTGTTGAGGTGGCTGTAGCTGAATTATTTCGAAACTTTATATCGATTGTCCAATTTTACTCAAACTTAAAATGAATGCATTTTTTGACATGAGAAAATTTTGGATGCATGTTTGGATCCAGTTACTGGTGTTTAGCTTATGATATGAATGGACATTACATATAAACATTTTTTTAACATTAAAATTATTGAAAACTTTATATATATAAAAATAGATGTCCATTTTGATGACACCACTAATTGCGAAAACGGTTAAACCGATTTTGACCAAAATTGCAGTGAAAGTTGGGGATGGGCTGTAGATCGTCTGCCAGACTTTAAGGTAGAATGGAGAACATTAATATTGGCGCACTTTCTATATCATTAGAGAGCTTCACAAAGTGGTTTTTCGCATTTCGAACTTTTATTGAACAAACACGAAAATGGGAAAAACTGTTGCTGTTACCCAGACTAAACGGTTAATAGGATTGTTGAGCCAAATGAAGGGATTTGTGGAAATTCGTACTCCTTAAGATAAAAAGGCGCAAAGTACAATCATGGCTCAGACCAAGCACCTTTAGGTACAATCACCCAGTTCACCAACGCAGAAAGTTATATGTCAGTCAATCGGCTTAAAAAATTGATTTTAGAATGTATGCCTTTCAATAAGTAAGTTTTCATCAAATCATGGACGACAATGCACTTCTTACAATAACATATAATAGTCTTTTAGATATATGAAGTACAGAATTTGTTCGGGAAAACCTCGCCCTTTAAATTGAAATATTTCAGAGGCCAATGTAAAAAACCAATCGGAATTAGCTTTCAACCGCACTCAACATCTTTTACAAAAATTTGGAGGCAGTACGAAGTCTGCCGGGCCAGCTAGTATTAAATAAACCAGTCTTATGTCATTCCTATGTCCTTACATTTCCGTGGTTTTAGGACCGGACCGGCCGTGGCATAGTGGTTAGAATACGCGACTACCATGCGGGAGATCACAGATTCAATTCCTGGCTCCAGTCATCTTTCATTGTCGGCTCCCCTCGAATGTTGTCGACATCAACTTCGCAGTATTAGTGTCGAGTCAATCGGCATGTCTAATAAGAGCTTCTCAAACAGTGACGTTCGCATTTGTCGATAAACAAGTAGATGCCGTTAGTTGTGAATCTAAAAATAGAATGCGTGTTAATTCACAACAACGCGAGAAGCTATCCCTTACCTCATTAATGGGGTGTAAAGTAAGTAAGTGTAAGTTAAGTAAGTTAAGTAAGTAAGTAAGGTGCACTCTTGTTAAAGTTTCATAGCTATCTAATCTCCCTAATAGTTGTAGCAACCAATGGGACTCTTGATGTACAAGAGAATGCGAGACTGATCATATCTATGGATACGGATCTCCATAACTCGAGCATCATCTTTTAGATTAATAGCTTAAAATTTTAGTATCCAAACGATCAGGCAGGAAGTTAACCAATGTTAAAGTGGTTTTAACAAGTATTATAGAGACTTTTAGGAAAGTCAATTTCATCTCCTGAGGGTACTTAAAAAACTATAAATCTCATGAGATGAATGATTTTATATAAAGGCTGTATTACTTTAAGTATCTGATCATAAATCCAACATAAACACAAACAAATTAATGTTTTAACATTTTATGTCCATTCTTACAACTTAATGTATATTATAGAGTTAGAACACATTCATATAAAATACAAATATAATAGTTGTGTTTTATTATGTTGCAAGGCGCCACATGCCTGTCTGTTAGATAACAAATTTCAACCAAAAACAGGAATGACTTTAATGTTCATCATTATAACAGTCATTACAATTTGATTTCTTGTTAATTTAAGATAATTTGTGATTATTTTATTGTCTTGCTGTGTAAATGTAAACCAATGCAACAATAACACATAAATAGCACTGGACGATCAGAAAACATTCCCGAACGTGCCACAAACAAACAAACAATCGAGCGACCACAAACACAACGCATCCCACATCAATCCACTACTAATGTGACATAATCGAAAACACATCAACATAAAAACAACTCCCTGAAGACGACTCGATATATGTGGTTGCCACAACAAAGAACACCAACACACTCCAGAAATATTGTAGCATCGTGACACGTATGTGGGTCACTTGCAACAAATGTTGTTCTTTCAGCGCGTTTGTGTCATACATGAACAGGAATTTTATAGCCTATAAAAGACTAGGAATGTTTTGTTGTGGTAACTCGTAGTGATAACAGAGGTACACTTCGTGAGCAGACACTTAAGATATCGAAGGGATTGAAGAATTTGTGTATATTATACACTCGTTTAGAAATGTGTTATGCAAATTAACAACAAAAAGAGAACATACTAAGCATTATTAGTGCTGTTTAAGGTGGAAAGGAGCTCTAAACCGTATACTCTAGAGGCTGCAAGATAAGATATGTTTTGTCAAAGAATGTCCCATTAATTTATATACTTATTTAGAATGCAAACAAGAAATTTGGGAAGGGAATATGGGGAAAAATTAACTCATGGGAAAATCAATATAAACATTTGCAATAAAATAGTAAAACATGCGTATTATTTAGAAATTTTATAACATTATTTACACGAGTAAATCAGAATAGTTATAGGTAATAAGTTAATGATGTAGTTCCACATTAAGAAATCACAGAAATGAAAATAGGTGTTAAGTAAGGCAATCTCTTAGATATAAAGGTAATATGTAATTAGGCACGATACTCCAATTTTTGTGTTATAAAATAAAATAATGGAAAAATTCCACAGAAATTCAGCTAACATTTACACAACACCCACCTATTTTCTGAATACTTAAATTATATGTCACATAACACAAAATCCTAATTTTCAAACCCTGCAAAGGCTACCATTGGCAATAGAATACATTGGTTATACAAGACTGCTGTATTAAATAGATATTTTTATAACATAAGCATGTTGTATATGTATGTTAATGACATGTCTATGTACTAAGTATATTATGTTCGATTAAATTATTTTCTGTTATTGTCATATACCGGATATGACATTATTATTAATCACACACATACCACTGCAACGGAATTAAAATCTATACACATTGTACTTATATAGAGGTTGTCATTTGTATGCGTGTTTATATAGCTATAGTCTTGAGTATGTATATGTGTATATGTTTGTTTAATACATGCCACGTGATTATTATCTCTTGAACTGTTCTAACATTAATAGCCTTCATTAGCTCGGCCAACATAACTTTATATGGTCCTTTGATTTATCTAAATAGATATGTAAGTTTTATGATAACAACGCTGATGTGATTTACTAACAATAAAGTTTAGTTCAGTTGTACTACTTAATTATTAATAGGGTGACCAAATGTTATGGGTTTATGGAAAATCAGTATATCTGTGAAATGGTAAAATTTTGTATCATCGTAGATCGGTAAAGTATATATTGGATGTCGCATACTCCCCTTTTGGAAACTAACATAGTAGAGGTAATTTTTTTTTTAAAGGAAGTCGAATTCTTCCGTATTGCATCATAAATTGTTAATATTGTATACTTTATTTGTTTCTGCTACTGAGCCTATAGTTTTTACTTTGTTTGGACCCATTTTTTAAACAAACATATATGGCTCCTACATACACAGTTCTAGCGCTAACTACACAATTATGACCTTTTAACCTCTAACCACCAATAATATACTCGCCCTTAATTTATTCTTGAATATCACCGACCAACTCAATCGACATACACTGCATCAATTACTTTAAGGGCAAACAACAATTCCATTGATCAGACGACTGCCACCAACGACGCATTCGGTAATCGCCACGAATGGCGAATGAGCGCAACGACCAGTATCCAATCAAACACATTCAGAAAACGACATCACAAGGGAAAGTCTTAATCGATGCAGTGTAATGCGATATAATTCTCATTAAATTGAGAGCTGATTGAGCATATTGCTTGGTAAATTGGTCGGATGATACCGTAGCGAAGATTCGTTGTGTAGCATTGTATTAGAAATTAGCACCGTAGCATCTTGATACTAACACTCCGAAAATACGAAAATTCGTTATCGATACAACTACGAGTTGCAGAAGTTGATCTACAGAAGAACGCAAGTCATCAACACGATCCTGAGTTGCGGATATCAAACTGATTTACGACGAAAGCCGAATCATCGATACAACCCCGAGTTGCAAAAGTTGGTTAACTGACGGGCACGAGTCATCAACACGATCCAGAGTTTCGGATATCAAAAAGATTTACGACGAAAACCGAATCATCGATACAACCACGAGTGGCAAAAGTTGATTTACTGAAACACTACGATTCTGAGTTTCAAATACGAAGCTGAATTACCAACCACTCCGAATTAACAATATATTCCCGAATTGCTGATATAAACCTAAACCACCGACAAACCCGTATCATCAAGATGACCCAGTATTGCTGATATAAACCCGAAACACCAATACCCTTCTGAATTGTTGAAATTAACCAATACTACCGACAAACCCGAGTCATCAAACAACACTTGCTGATATTAACCTGAAACTGCGGCAAAACCCGAATCACCAAGCTGACAACATACTGTTGATATTAATCGTAACCACCGACGAACTCGAATCATCAGTGCGCTGCCGAATTGCTGGTAAATCGACCAATTCGTAAAGCTCCAATCGATCCTAGTCCACAAAACCTGTCATTGCAGTCATAGGCACATTAATACTCGTTGAACGTATACTAAAACTTCTGGGTCATATAAAATCGGCCTGGGTACAAATTACCGGACGAGACAACAACGCAATCACTGAATCCGAATTTGAATTGTTTTCGTATCCATTCTCATGCTCATGCCTTTTGGATTGAGTAGATCGCGTATCATCTATTTCTCTGGCTCTCATTGTAATGGAAACTTTTTTTCTCTTTATCTGTTCCACTCAGTGAAGTAACTGCTGTTCCTCTTTTTTTAAATGGATATATCCATTTAATATTGATATTCCAGATCGTAACGCTTTGCGTTGATGATGTTTTCTTACTTTTTTTATTCTTTTTACAAAAAGTAATGGTGTAAGTTTCATCTGTGGCAAATTTTAACAAAAAAAAAAACAAAATTTCGCTCTTTATTCTTTATGCTTGCAGCGGCACGCTCTACACATATTCCAAGCACAGATAACAAGAATACCGATATATCTGTTTGTTTTGTATGTAATCATACAAGTATTTTTGATACTTGGTACTTTCACTCTCTCATACCTATTCTATCGTTATCTAAAAGAGAAATATTCCATACGCACTCAATCCAAAGAGAGCGAAACTGATATTAGCAGATATAAGAAAACGTTACAATTCTTGCACAAATTTTTAATTATTTTTTCTTCGATTTCTGTCTCCATTTCTGTCGCAATGCGTGATGCTATCACATTTCAATCGCTATTGCACTTTAATGGCCTAACACAAAAAAGTCGCTGCCTAAAGATATCTATCCTCGCATTTGTACATAGTTATAAATATATTTCATAGGACCGACCGTCGAATGAAGGTAGACCATGCTACATCCCTGTGGATGAGCTTAGTTAGAGCCCTGTCATCTACATTTTTATGATCGACGGACCCCTTGATGTTGTAGGCAGATACTTTCGGGTAATCAAATCAATTGGCAATTGTCTTTTAAAAGTTTTTCAAAAGGCTCACGTACAAAGTCGTTGTTAAACTGTAGTTCCCGTTGTCTTAGTCAAAAAGGAGGATATTAACTCACGCAAAAGCCAGAGGCACCCACATATATCATTCATAGAAAGCTTTTCTTTGCATCCTATGAATGATATGTGGTATAGAGTAAGTAATAATGTCTTGAATTGTTTCGCTGACAATGTTATGTTACATATACTTACTTTTACTGCTAACAACAAGAATAAATGTCAAACAAAATGAGTTAAAATCTAAAAATATATATGCAAAGAATAATTCACCGGAAACCGATTGTACATATATACACACGTGTAATATATATGTTGTTAAATATTTAAAATGCTGTAGGTTGTTCTTAGAAATACATAATTGGAAACTGTCTTCTTTGAAAAATTTGTAATCATATATGTACAACATCTTACAATACTTTACCGCCCTCTAATAATTACGCATTAATTTTGATATACACCCAAGGCACGTGGAAATTTACCCATGACACGATGATAGAAATGTATTAACATTCAAAATGCCTTTCTACAAAATATTTTGCATTCAGTTGGTTTCCACAAAAAATGTCTATTTTCATAATTATTTCAAATGATCTTAGCATGTTAAGTGGGGAACACATAGCTTCTTATATGGTAAAGAGGATTTTAAGCTGGCCTGCAACAATTTAAAAAATTATATGTCCTCTTATTACTGTAAAGAGAAATACATTATTTCTTTATTCATGGAAATTATTTGTTTTCACATTATACTAGTAGCAGATGTTTTATTTTTAAACGCCATCAAAGTAATTTCTAAGCCGTTATAGAGATTTTATCTTGTAACAAATCAATTTAAGCTACTTATCATTGTTTTTTAGGTAAATAAGTAAGAAAAATTTTATATTTTTTTAAATGTAATACTATTTACATAAATTCATTGTATTCATTTCCTCTTTTATCTTACTCATATATATTTTCTCATTTTGTTTATCTCTTTTATAGTTTAAGACATGTTACGTGGACAATGCTTCAACCAAATATGGCCAGTCAAGAACGAAGAACTCCCACAAACTTTACAACCACAACTACAACAACAACAACACAATCTGCGAAAATTTTCAACAGCAGTAGAAGTAGAAACCAAAAGTCTGCCCTGCCCTTATGGACGATAGCTTTTATGGTGAGTAAATCATTTTTGTTAAACAAATTTAATGTGCTGGCGATAAATTTTGGCAAATGCCCTAATTGCAATTTAATGACTCCTTGGAGAGTAATAACTTTATAAAGATGTTTGCCACAATTTATATGAATGCCCTTAAAAATTTAAATTATTGTCGCCATCGTAACAAAGCGATGCTTCGAAGAAACAATACCAGTATAATACAAAGGATTCACTTGTTTAATGAAGTGTTGACCGTATAAATTATAAATTTCACTTAACTTTATGTGAGAGTCTTATTAAAGGAGGCAAATATTGATGTACTTTTTAAAAAGGAAAAAGTGAATGGAATGAAATTTGTGTTATATAAACTTTAAAAGGATAATGAAAACCCTTGTTCAAAAACATATGAAAACAACACTGCTAAATAGCGGCATGATGGTTAGAAGACGTGACTACCATTCGGGAGTAATATTTACAAAAAGTGTAGAGTTTATGTCAATTTCTTATATTGGGAGCCGAAGAAAACACGCCACCTCAGTCGGCCTTAACCATAGGTCCAAAGGGCTCACGTTGCATGAGGCCTTGGTAGGCATTCTGGGCACAGGTTTAACCTGCCAGGGACTATGCAATCCTGCATCGGTAACTGATGGTTCAGGTGTCTTGGCAGATGGGACGTCATTAGGTACTATCTAGTTAGCAATATATTATATAGCCTGATCAACATTACCCTTGTCTCTTCTTGTACATGCTTCACGCTCGTCATCTTGATCCATCCTGTAGCTATATGGAGTGCATTGTTCTGATTTGTTGGCATTGTTTTGCCATTGTGTGTCGCAAAGGAAAGAGATCCAAACTGGGTCTGCGTAATTGAGAATAGAGCCATTATGGTCCCCTTTTCCATACCTCAGGAGGTTGCCGAAAGAACTATTGGACCTTATTTCTGGTTTTCAGTTTTTGGTTGATGTAGGAGGAGTGCAAAGAGTAGTGAAGGAGGCTGTCGAAGATTACCCATAGGATTTTTGGGTTTCGAATCATGGGACTACGTCTTCCTTCGACTGAGAAGTACAATTCCATCTTCACTTCCTTACTTCAAGAAGTGGAACTGTGTACTTTAAGGTTGAAAGCTTAAGTTTGTGTTCCTTAAAATAGTTGAAGATGGTGGCCAGGTACTGAGTGGTTTTGGTCCACATTTACAAATATAGTCCACATTTACATCAGATGAAAAGATGGTGCAATCATCTAAGAACGATACCGTCGAAATACATGTATCTTCAGAAGGAGCAAAAAGCTTAGAAAGATAAAGATTGCATGGGTGAGATAAAACCCTCATTTTTATCTTGCGCTATCTTGATGATTGCACCATGAACTCTACAATCGCTTGTCTGCAACTGAGACAATTTGTGACTCAGCGTTTAATGTCGATGGGATGTGTGAAGTTCGGCACGTCACTGTTCAGCGTGGTGTGGTCAACCGTGTCAAAGACTTAGGAAAGGTCTAGAGCCTCCACAACAGTGCGTTGACATGGTCGTTGCTGACGGAAACAATTTGCGATCTGAGTAGATATCAAATTCAAAGCCATTGTCGTGCTATAATATTTCCTGAAGCCATGTTGGTGCGTGGCGAGCTGAAAGTGCCATTGCAGGGATGGTAACAGTAGCGCTTCCAAACCCTTTGATACAGGTGACAAAAATAAGATTGGGCGGTACGAATTTTCTTGTGTAGCTGATTCGCAGTATACATCAGCTCATGGAGAACATTTGGCTAGAGGAGAGCATGCCCCGAATTCCAGTCTGTCATGTCCCATATTTAAGAAAGGAGATCGTAGTGAATGTAATAACCACCGTGGAATAAGACCTTTTACCAATTGTGTACAAGGTCCTTTCGAGCATATTGTGTGAACGTCCAAAGCCAATTGTAGAAAAATAAATTGGACTTTATCAGTGCGGCTTTAGACTAGGTAAATCTATGACGGATCAAATATTCACCTTACGAAAAATCCTAAAAAAAACTCATGAAAAGCATCGCCACCTACCTCTTCTTTGTCCACTACAAAGCTGCCTTCGACTCTCCGATAAGGAAAAGGCTATATGAGGCCATGTCTGAGTTTGGTATTCCTTCAAAGCTGATTCGACTTTGCAGATGTACCTTGCAAAACACCAAATCCTCGGTTAAGAACGGTAAGGATCACTCTAAGCCATTCAATTCGGAAAGAGGTCTCAGGCAGGGTGATAGCTTGCCCTATAAACTATTTAATATAGTTACCGAGAAGGTAATGAGAAAGGCTAGTGTCAAAATGTCTATCACCAGATTCCACAAGAACCACATGCCACTAGCCTATGCCGATGATAGAGACATAATTGGTCGAAATCTGCGGGATGGTACTGCAGTTTTCTCCTCACTAGAAAAGGAGTCTTCAAAAATGAGTTTGGCGGTATACGAGGACAAAACAAAAATAATGATTTCGACGAGCTAAGAGTCCCCACGATGGTAGTAGATGAATTTACATACCTCGGATCTTCCGTCAATAAGCACAATAGTATCAGCCAAGAATTCAAGCGGAAAATAGTACTCGCCAATAGATGTTTTTACAGACTTCGGCAGCATTTTAGTAACACCACCTTATCAAGGGATACTAAGAAACAGGTGCAAATTTTACCCGTTCTGGGTGCTTACGACAACGGGTCCACAAAACCTGGGAGTATTCGAGAGAAAAGTACTCCGAAAATATATATGGAACTATTTGTGTCGACGGCGAGTTTCGCCTTCGTATGTACCAAGAGCTGTATGAGCTTAACCACGACATTGACGTAGCCAAAAGAGTCAGATTTCAACGACTACGATTGCTGGGACATGGATGGGATGGACTCGTCGATTAAGTTTGCAAAGCCACACCAGTTAGCCTTATTATTATTTACAAACTTGAGCTTGTCGAGTTCCTCAAAGTCGCTTGGCTACTCTATGGTGGCCAGGATGGGAATAGGGTCTGAGCTAAGCGCTGTTTGGGTTTTTCAGGTAAAGTAGGCGAGCAGCAACGAGTGTGCTGTGTTTGTCTAAAAATAAAAGCGGTTCACATTCACACATATTAGTGTGTAAAGGGAGTTTAAGTTTTTTACTTTACATCTACAAAAATTATGATTTTTATTGCCGTGTGCAAACACATTTGTGTTAAAGTTGCAGCAGATTCCAAATTTAAATTCATTTATTGTTTGGCATATGAATCCAGACTTGCAGCCATTGCATGCAACAATTCATTTGAGTAAAATTCTCATGCCAACATTATACACTGCATTCATATATTTCTTTGCTTTTGTGCCCAACATTGTTTCTTTGAGCCAGCCCGTTGACACTGATTTCTCGGTTCATACCATTTCATACTTATATTTCGATCAATACAAAGCCTGCGGCATATGAATTGTTCATACAGTTTGCATGACCATGTGAACTGTATTGACATGAATTATTTCCGCTCTAATTCTTGTGGACCAAAAAAAAAACCTATTGGTTGTTTGGTATTTGGGCAGCACACTTGTTACCCACTTTTTGTTGCTGCTGCTGCTGCACACATCAAACACATCAATGTCCTTTGTTCGATTTGGGGGAATTCTATACTATACATACGAATAGTTTTGTTTATTCGTAAGGCATTCTATGGGGCTAGCGCAGGAGTTGTGGTTGTCAATGGTCACTTTTTATTTGCAATTGCAATCTTTTGACAAAAAAAAATTGTTCAATTTGATTGAATTTGTAATGGAAAAACACAGGATTTTATGGGAAATATTTTGAGAGAATGCCTTTTGACTTTGTATAGTGGTTGGTAATGGTATAGAAATATGTATGATGAAATTAGTATAAAGAAGAACTATTGTTAGGAGTTTAAAACATTCTCCATATAAACACAAATATTTGTATAAAAAAAGATGTTAGATTTATATTAGTTACATATTATTGGTATTCCAGACCATGACATAATTTTTATTTTTCTTTTGAGCGAAGTCAATAAGTATTAACATCTTAAAATAGTCTGCTAATGTATTAATGATATACCCATCAAACTTCAGTTAAACAGATGATTTTCCTTGCTTTAAACATAAAGTCGAGAAACTATGGTTTTAGATTTCAGCAACCCACAACATTATGTTAGAGATGCTAATGTCCAATTGTTCCCTCTTCATTAAGAAACTGACTGATGGTCCTCTCCCGTTGTTTTTGTTACATTTTAATAACTTCTTACTTTTGCCCCATTTCCGCTGATGCGTGACTTGTAATGGTTATACCTTTTCCATCTAAAGGTGTGCGACAGTGCTTTATGTATAAGTATATCAATTACGTCCGCCATGGCAATGCTTAAAGTAATTTATATTATAAATGACCAACGAATATATAATAAAACAAACACTAATGATCTCACTGCTTTACTATACAATATACATATTAATCATTTGTTGCGTTCACAGTGAAAAAAGTTCAAAATAAACCCAATCATAAATTATTTTCGTTGTGTTGGTAATTTGTTTTGAGATACGCATAAAGTTTACACTTATAGAGTACCGTAATTATTTTGATTACTATATCACCCCTAAGGGCTGTAGCCAAGAAAAAAAGGAGGCCCATTAAAGGATTCAATTTGGTTTTGTTATTATTCAAAACTCTCGGCTAACACAAAGTACACAATTTTCATACATTTGTGGGCATGAGTTACCCTAAAGTGCCAACAAAAGTTTTCAAGGCAAATCAATAAATCTGACTCTGATGCTCAGACTACAATGTTAGGATACACAAGTCCTGAAGTGGGCTGGGGTAACCTCAAATGTACTTTAGTTAATGTAAGACAACGCCATACATTATTTACACTCATACGCACACACACACACCCACACACGAGGACTCATTTACACCATGGCATGCTGTAAATATAGATGTAATCTGGAAATCAATTTGTGCAAGTGTTGCTCTTAATAAAATGCCCTAAGTGTCACACGCAACAAAGAAAACAGCCCTTTTATCAGCCGGTAAAAGGAAACCGGGAAAAGGAGCTTGCTTGCTTGTATAGACTACATGTGAAAAAGGATATTGAATAAATTTAAGGCCTCACACACATGAAAGTTAATAGAATTAGTTTTTGTGCCTGTAGTCGTTCTGGTCGAACTCATTTATGTGGTATTATAGTCAAATTTGTTGCTTAAGGGTTGAGGCTTTACTGTTTATTAAAACAACCTCTAGGCGTTGCTGTTTAAGGTGACAGTAATAGAAATTCTTAAATAGCCTTAAAGGTTTAAGGTTTCGGCAGTGTTAACAAATCTGTTTTTTTACATCGTCGGATGAAAGAGGAGAGTTTTTTTTGTAATTAATGAGGGTAGCGAACATTTGTTTAAATTGAAATTTGAATTTGAAATTGTTTTTAGCCACAATATAAATTCGGTGACGTCACTACTGATAGGGTATGAGAATGGGTCGCTGTTTGAGATTAAAGTTAGAAAAAATTTTATCAATGTTATCCACATCATTATCTTTGATTTCATTTCTAAGAGTTACAATTATTGTTTTTTAAGTTCCTGAGGATAGGCCGTGGCATGATAGTTAGAACACGCGGCTATCATGCGGGAGCCCAGGGTTTGATTCATGTTTTAGTCATCTTCATTTTTTTTTTAATCAGTAGCTTCCCCGATGTTGTCTACCCCGACTTCGCAGTAGAGTCGACTGAATAGGTATCACTAGTAAAAGCTTCTTAGACAGCTGACGTTCGGATTAGCCGTTAAACTGCAGGACCCGTTGTGTGGGGACAAAAATAAACAAAGAGCGTGTTAATTGACAATAACGCGAGAAGCTCTTTCATATCTCATTCATGGGTTGTAAAACGAAACAAATAGTAACATGTAGATTAGGGCGGCAGCGAAATGTATGGACGCTTGACCAGAATATTGTACCACTTGAAGTAAAAAATACATGACGAAAATTTTCGTAAGATCAGACAACTATTTCCCGTGCCCCATAGAGGTCAAAGGTGATGTTCTTAGTAAATCCTTAATAGATCCAATGTTTCTTAATTAATGTTCGAGTAAGGAATTGTATATTTTCTCGCAAATATTTAATAGTTAAATTGACGTGTGTGGGCGGCCTGGCTAAATAGCCTGGTTATATCTCTATTTTACTTTGAAATTTTCCGGGGGATTACAATGGCTTTTATGACGGTTTGTTTTAAATGGGGCATGCCAAACCCCCTTTTCACACTGGCTGTAATTCATACTATACCAAACAGCACATGCAAAATGTCATCTTTATACCTCTTTCTAGGGGTCCGGCAATGCTTCGCTATTGCATAATTGACGAATATTAAAAATATTAACTTCACGTAACATATTACGCGAAATTGTCTCACAGTTATAAGTGCTGTTACATTACACTTTTAAACATGCTTTGGGAACGCTTCCCAAGCTCGATAACAATATGTTAGGCTTGCTTTCATTCTTCATGCAGCCTCCGCTCACTTACCGAAATTAAAAATCTGTCTTCGAATATCTATTCTGCCGAGTTCTATCTATATTTAAATATTACCTAAAAAACATTTTTACCACACCCATTCTGAAAAATTAACCTGTAATGCCGAGTAATAACGGTATACTCCTAACAAATAGTACCAATGAAGGCCCAAACCCCGCCCACTTATCGAAAATTTATAATTGTTGTGCCGAGAAATATCTATCTATTAAGTTTTATCTGTTTAGGACTTAAATATAGGCACTGATTAAAACTACAAATTTCGTCGAAAAATAAAATTTCGTCATATTCATAATTATTATGCAAAACTATCTCACTGATCCGATCCCGCCCATTTTTTTGTTGGATCGTGAACTTTGCTGCCAAATGCATCTGCACAACCTGTCAAGGCGATTGGAGAAACAATCCTCCAGATATTGCCACGCCCACCTAAAATATCAAAAAGGAAAGTACCCTATTTTCACCACCGACCACACCGCCACTTTCTGTAAACATTTCAAAAAGATCTGTCAAGCCGTTGTCGAGTCTATACTGCACTGATAAATACAAATAAATACTCACAAACTTATTTTCATATATATAGATTTGACCTTTGACCTCTTTGGGGCACGGGTTAAAGTTGTCCAGTTTTTCTCAAATTTTGACCATAACGATTTTTTAACAACTGACACAATATTCCGCTCGGGTATTACCGAAAAACCAAAGCTGATAATTTGCTGCCTTTCTAAAGTAGATAAAGTAGCTCTTGAAATTATTAGCGCAATCCTTTAAATGGTCTTTAAAATATTATTGATCTTACACCACTTAGTGACATACTTTGTTGTTACACTTGTTCATGTCCTTATAGGTTTTCTTATCATGTAAGAGTACTTCAAAAATTCGCAGCTTTGTAATAAATATATTTGTGCGTTTTGTTTGCTTTGTCATATTTATGGCAACTTTGCCCAAATACTATTTTGTCGTCAACATTTCAATTGGCTTAATGACTTATGAACATGCAAAGTTTCTTAGAGCGCGAATGGTAAACTCATGGCACACCTGCCTTAGGTGGCGGTAAGAGTTGTTTTGATTTGTGTATGAATCATGTCTACATGCAGTTTTTCATGTCTATATTTATATCTTGTTACACTATAGTCATATAGTTGTATATAATAAATCCTCTTTAAGCCATTTGAAAAATTTCATCAAAATGTGTTAAAAACTCGCATTCTACGAACTGGAAGATTTCACTTTCGAGTCGCTGTATGGGAGCTTCGCTCAAAAATTTAATTGCTCTTAAAAAATTTAAATGGGCTGATCTAGAAAAACTGGGAGATACGTATACGTATTTTGTGCTATATTTTCAGAATCTGATAAGTTTGATCATGGGTGACAAATCGTGTCGTACAGTGTACTTCTTGTTATATTTCCCAATTGTATTTCCCTGCCTCTAAAAATACTTATTGCAGCCCATGTAAAATATACTTTTAAAACCCACATCCTTGACAGATCGAAAATAAAAATTGTCACTACATACTCATATCCGTGCCGTGTGTGTGTTGTTACCTGTGTGCTAAATGTTACCTCTTTTGGACTAAATACATTTCTGCCACACCCCACCGCCCAGTGATTATTTGTATTCCAAAATGTATTTCACCAGGGCTAAAATACAGTTTTACCACGCCCCCTAAACCCACTGATAAATAGTGCAATTTCGTCTGCAAATTTGTAATTGTAGTGCCAAGTTTTATCTGAATACCAAATTGTACCCTCTACAGCAAAAATACAGTTTTTCAACACTCGTACGGGGCAGGAGCGGGTCTTCATATAGTCTAACAAATTTCATTGAAAATTGGTTTAATTCAAAATGTTCACAAAGAGATATAAAACTACCACCTTCAAGGCCATGTAAAAACAAAAAGAAGTTGAATTTCAAAGCACTGCATACTTCCCTTAATTACTTCAGACAATTTCAGACACAAACATAATTAGCTTTGAAAATAAACATTTTACATTATTGTTGACTTTACTCAACTAGTGTTTGCAGCATCTTAACAACAAATGTGTTTTGTAATAAATACCGCTACTATCCACTGCATCAATCAAGACTACGCCTAACCACACATGCAAAACGCCACATCAATCACTACAACAATCTCATGATTACGTATGAGTTCCAACACTTCCTAGCAGTTTAACTCAAAGCTTAAAGTGTAAGTTTGATAATACTCTTACCAAAACACATTATTTACAGACATTTTCACATGATGCCAGCTCTATAGTGATTGGTGTTGTGTCTTGCGCCTTTGTTCTAACGAAATACTTACTCAAGTTGGAATGTGTACTGATATCGGGACATCTACAAGCATACATATTAATAAACCTCTAACACATCACTCTGACATTGTCAATCAAATCAATTACAAAATATAGATAGATGTTTTTCTACGAAACCAAATACCTATTGTCTTGTGATTACCCATAGAGTGCGAGTATGTAAAGGACTTTATGCTTAACAACAAAACCCATATACATGCCTCAAGTATCTTAAAATAGACACGAGGCACACGAGGCTGATATAACCATATACATAAAGCGTAAGCTAAGGCAAAAATTAATGACAAAATAATGTCAGCTAGTCAAATAAATTATTCTAGGCAACAAACCTACCTACCTAGTTTACCCATCAAACTTCATGAAATGAATCCGGATATTTGACTTTTGTTGCCGCTGCCGCTGCTGCTGCTGGTATACCTTTTGTTGTTGTTTCCTATGTTGTTGTCTGTTGCTATCCTAACCACCATATCACGCCTCTCATTGAGATCCACAGATACTGTCTTCATCCCTTATCAGAGTTGTATGAAGGTTAGATCTGTCAAATTGATTGAGATGACGTATGTCAGTGGGAAGTAATAAAGGCATAAAGTAGATGGTAGATGCTACATTAACTTTTATGTAATGTTTGATGTCATTTCAACTAAGAAAGAGGGCACTTTTTAGTGTAAGTGTTTGCCGCACAGTAGCTGTTGAGGGGTTTTTCTTTTATTTTGTTGGAAAAAGTTCGAAAATTTTGTGATAAAAGTAAAATTTTTATTAAAGTTGTATTTCTTGTCTATGCTACTTGGCTGTAGTTATGGCAGATGTTAAATTTATCTATATAAATAAAAATTAATTGTCGTGCGTTGGTAAGGACATCAATTGAGAAGGCATGGACCGATTTGACTAATTTTTTGTTATAAAATTCGTAAAAGCCCGAGTATGGATTTTTGGCCAATTTGGCTACTCCTATTTCTTTTTAAAATTCCTTTAAAACGCTCTACAAATTTAATTTCTTTAGAGATTTCGCACTATAATGTTTTATGAGGAAAAAAATAATAAGTTATATATTTTTATATTTTGAATTAAATGGGCGAAATGGGCGTGACAAAACATATTTTTGAGCTAGAGAGATACAATTTGGTACAGAGATAGTACTCAAGACTTTAGATTTAAATTTGCAGACAAAACTTTTTTTGGCCAACCTGTCTTTAAGTCCTAGAGAGATAAAATTTGATATCCTGTTAGTAATCTACAATACAATTATGAATTTGCAGACGTAATTTTAATATTGGATCAGAGGGCGATGCGGGCGTGGCAAAACAGTATTTTAGTCTTAGAGGTATAAAATTTGGTAAAGAGATAGTAATCGACAGTATTGGTTGAAATTTGCAGACGAAATTTTTATTTTCAATCAGTGGGCGGATGGGCGTGGCAAAAATTTATTTAAAAAAAAACTTGTTATATAGATGTTACTCGGTACATCAATTATCAATTTTCGATCAGTGGAAGATGTGGGCGTGGTCAAACTATGTTTCAGGCCTTTATTGGTACAATTTGGTCCGAGTGTACAGATATTACTAGGCAGTACAAGCTCATTTTTCTGAATAGGAGTACGGAAAAGCGGTCCTCAGATGAGCGGCGATAATTCGGTAACGAAAAACAGGACGGGCTTGACGCGGTAATTGGTACCAGGACGGGTTTAATGACAAATTCCCCTATACGATACTTGCTAACTTCAAATCGATATAAAATTATTATGGCATGTAACTTGACAAAACTAGTGATGCAGAACTTCTTCTTTTTGGGGCTACTTTCCCAAAACAAAGAGCTGGAAACTGTTGTACTGTGTTAACTTCGTCATGTTACAATATTAAGGCGAACATTTTATTTTCATTATGTGGGCGAAAGGGATTGTGCAAAAACTGATTGTTAGTTCTATTTAAGGTAATATTTTTATACAGATAGATACGGCAGAATATGTATTTGCAGACAGTTTTTTTTTAAATTTCGGTAAATAAGCATAGGGTGCATGAGGTAAGTAAGCCAGCTCAACATAATGTTATCGGCCATAGGAATTGTTCCCAAAGTATGTTAAACAGTGTAATATGGCAGCAATTACACTGTACGAAAATATAGCTCAAAAAAAAATACACGTATCTTCCAGTTTTTCTAGATCAGCTCATTTAAGTTTTTAACGACCAATTTTATTTTTGGAGGGAAGCTCACATACAGCGACTACTTCCTGATCGCAGAACTCTGCGAGTTGTTAACAGATTTTGATAGACTTTTTTAATGTTTTTCAAATGGCCAGGAACGGGCTCTGACAAAGCCCAAATTTTAAATTTATCACAAATTAAGTTTGTCGCAAATTTAAATTGTTTTGAGCTATATTTTCAGAATCTGGTCAGTTTGATAATGGGTGAGGCCAAAAGTTTAAATTTGTCCAACAATGTTATAAATGTCAGGCAATTTCCTGAAATATTTTATATGAAGTGAGTATTTTTAATTTTCTTCAATTATGCAATAGCGAAGCATTGCCTGGGATATATGAAATATTTTATATGAAGTTTGTATTTCTAATTTTTGTCAATTATGCATCAGTGAAGCATTGTAGGTCCCACTAGTTTATTATTATTATTTTTATCGATACTCCAATATTTTCACCCCAAAGCGATTTTTTGACCATTTTTACGGAGTCCATATTTCATAAACTGTTCGGAATTTTTTCTTTTCGTCTTCGGCAAAAATTGCATCTAGTGCATGAAAATTGTAAAAATATGGGAAAAAATGCTATTTTTTCATGATATTTCCACCATAAAATTATGATTATAATATGTAATATTCCAAATAAATGATACGCCACAGAGAACAAAGAAATAAATTTTATGTGGAAAACATCATGAAAAAATATCTTTTTTCCATATTTTTGCAATTTTCATGCACTGGATGCAGTTTTTTTGGGTCGGTCTATTTGACACTTTTTTTGCTCTGGTTTAGATCTACAACTTTGCCGAAGACAAAAAGAAAATTTTTCGAACGGTTAATGAAGTATGGACTCCGTAAAAATGATAAAAAAAATCGTGTAGGGTTGAAAATATTGGAGTATCCATAAAAAAATGTTCCGATGTAATGGGGCCAAATGCTTTGGGGATTTTTTTAGTTTCGGGATTTACTTAAAAAATAGCTGGGAACGAAGGTGGCACCAGACGATGACCTTAAAAATGTTGCACTGTGTAATTTTAACTATTTCAGAAACCTAACCCATCTCGGGGTACATTTTTCCCGTATGTGACTAGCTCAATATCCATTAAACTTTATCACCGTTTTTCATTTATATTCAAATATATAAAATCGACTTTTTTAATAAAAATTTGTATGTACATATTCGCATTCGACCTTCATCACATTATCCTTTCCAACCACTGTTATGTCCACCGTTACTTATGATCTGCCATAGAAAGTTAAATTTTGTATTGCTTTTGTCCCAATTCTCTAGAAATGTTAAAGGTCATTTTCAGAGAAAATCATGTAGAATTTAGTTTGTTTTAATGCCTTTCATTCGTTGGCTGCCTGACAACAATTCTCGCTCGCAGTCAGCAAATTGTATACATTGACGGTAAATTGTTTCAGTGTAAAAGATGTTGGGGTTGTTTTGCCCACATTTGAAGTAGGTTGATAGGTTTGGGTAGTTTAACCATTATACTGTTAGGATGAAATTGTTTCGTTGTACATACCTGTGTGTTTATGTGTGTATTCGTTTACATAATTATATAGTCATCCATGATTACATCTATATACCGATTACTGTATATATGCTCCGCCTTCAGCCGCCAACGAACGAACGGACATGCCAGGCAACATGGACTTTAGTAAGCCAACAGTAAGTTCGTGCAATCTTCGGCACAACCAGCATTTACATACATCTCATCTGTTTGCCACCTCTTTTTTGTATGTTTTCAGCTAAAGTCATTTATGTTTTATATGGCCCAACATAACTTTAGATTGTTGAGATGGGTTATGAGAACAAAACAACAAAGAGATAAAGATAGCTTGAAGAGAGGTTTCTACATACTTTGTAGAATTTATTGAAACACTTTTGTCTCATAAATAAATTATAAGCAAATTTAAGATGAGTTATTTTTAGTGAAAATATTTTCACAAAATGGAGGATACTGTAGATGGTATATTAAAAGCACAAAATTGTTCGTAAGATTTAGGGTAGAAGTTGCACTTTTTAAAATTGTCATCTGTCATTTTTAAATAATGGCATTCGCTTTGCTAAAAGAGATTTTTCGAGGAAAAAAAGCGAAAAAAACGAAAAAATAAGGGTTAAATTTTCCAACAACAATTATCAACACCATACACTTTTATACTTGTTCTTCCTGTGGACTTTGCAGCTCCTCCAAATTGATGACGTATTTTCATCAAAACCATCAGTTTCGCCTGAACAGCCTATTTATATCGGCAGCTATGTAAAAAGGGAAATCCTCATAAATAAAAAAAGTTGATACATCCCTTCTGCTACATCTTATATAAATGACCTACTGTACCCAAATACAGGTACATATGTATATATCATTGACGCAAGTGCACTGAATCAAATTAAATTTTCAATAGCTCTACTAGTACCTTTCATACATATTAGCCAATTTCCCAGGAGTTTTACCCTAACCTACTCCCAAAGATATAAAAATTATGATTTCTTTTGAGTTTTTGCTGCGAAATAATTAAAATTCTTAGTTTAGTTTTTACATAGTTGATACCGTTAATTACCCTTTCGGTAATGCCATACAAAATGAAACACACACACCCAGAGCTATTGTCAACAACAAATATTAATTTTACAAAAAATTTTATCTTTCTCAGTAACAAATTTCTAATACATCTGCATAGTTAACATATTTCTGTTTTAATCAAATATTTAAATACGTTTATTACTTAAAATTTCTACTTCTTAAATATCACACAAATCAAATCACCTAACATTGATCAACAATTTGGGCACACGTGTCTTAAACATTGTCCAATCCTACTATAACATATATGTATATGGTAGATAACCACCACCCGGTTAATATCTCTGACCGACTTTATGTATATCCTCTTTGAGAGTACTCTACTCCACACTACTCTAACTGTCACGATTCTATAGCAGAACCATTGGGAGGTCAAGAAACCATATTCCCCAAACGATGCATGTGGCATGATAAGACAAGTGTCAGTCACACATACTAATTCGATATAGTAGCCATACTTACACACATTTCTATTCACACACACTTCCTACTAGTATCCCATATCTAAAGATTGTTACACCCACATGTAAGTAGATGGCAAACATATTGTAATGTTCAATCTATGTACAGCTATTTTCCCTGCTTGTGTCTCAATGGGATTTTTTTTCTAGCCTTATAATGGGCGCAAATATTGCCAGAGTTTAGTGTAGCCTTGGCCCTTTAGTAAATACTAAGGAGTAAACATATATGTAGATACCATTGACCATTGTGTGACTAGGAAATGTCGACGAATGTGTATTATTCGTTGTATGTGTGTATTTATTTGCTGATATAAAACAGGAAACCGGATACGGAAGTGGCCCTAATAATGTCAGTCTATTTAGAGACTACTGATTTGAACAGAAATTACGGTAAATTAATAGTAACGAAACAACAAATCACTAAGGAGTAAACAAAATGTGTGTATCGAAAGAAAACGTGCCCTAATTGAAGCACTACCAACCATAGTCAGATATCCTTAAGGTTACTTTGTTGTTTTTTTTCACTAATTTTTGTTATTTACCAATTTATTCTCATATTGATGTGCCTAAAACATTAGCATTCAATTTTATTGTTAATCAACGATTTTATTGATACACTTTCTGTTTTGCTTTCACTTGCAGTTAATTATTTTCATTGCTCAAGCCTGTGAGACGAAAAAACTGAATGCCAGCGAAGCCTTTGATAATACCTGGAGTACAGCCACCGATTTAGAAAATGAACTAGAGGTAAGTGTGCGCTGTATTTATATGGGGAGCTGGTGGAAGCTGACATTTTCTGAAATTTCCCCAATTATTAATTTACTTTAGTGCGTTTCATCACAGCAAAAACGTTCAGCCAAAAGTATACCCTCTCCCAGCAGCAGCAGCAGCAGTAGTAGTAACAGCAATAATGCTAACGCAGTCGTCGGCTGGACCGCCTGGTCTGAATGGTCAACCTGTTCGCGCACTTGTGACGGCGGTGTCATGCAACAAATGCGTCGCTGTCAAAATTCCAATGGTTGCAAGGGTGACAGTGTGCGCTATCGTATTTGCAATATGCAACCCTGCCCGGAAAAGATCGACTTTAGAGCCCAGCAGTGTGCGGCCAACAATGATGTCCCCTATGATGGCACATTGTACAAGTGGACACCTCACTACGACTATGTGGAGCCATGTGCATTGACATGCAGGTCAGTATGAATAAATGATGGGAAATATTCGATAAAAACAACCACAATTGAGTGTTTATGACAAAATGGTGAATATGTCTCATGTCACATAATTGATTTGACATATATGTAAGAGAAGGGTTGGATGGGTGGGTAGTTGTCTTGCAGGAATACAAAGGTTTTAGTATAAGTTTTTGGGACATTGCCTAGCGGGCGCCATGATGACGAGTCAATGGTGTTTATTTATTTAGTGCCCATTTTATATAAAATTAATTGAAGTTAAATAATATCTAGACGTTTGCAAACACAAACTTTTAGAGAAGAAATTGCGATTCATATGAGTTGTTATAGGTAGTTAAATTTTAGTGTACTGAATATCAATTTATTAGGAGGTGTAACCATCAAGAATATCGACTTAGTCATGTAAAGCAGTTGTTGACAAATGTACATGATGACGTCACTAGGAATTAGTAATGTTTTAAGTTTTCTTTACTGTCCTTCCACCTCTCTTGCATAGTGAGTATCATGGAAGGAATCAATTTGTATTTTATATCAAAGTATCCAACACAGTACAACATTTTTCAGCTCACAATTCTGAGAACTGCGTGTTCAAGTAGTACTTTCAAGTAGCCCCAAAAAGAAGAAGTTCTGCTTCATTCGATTTGAAGTTAGTAAGTATCGTATAGGGAAGATTGTCACGTTTTAGGATCTTTTGTTTGACATAACTCGAGAACCACATATCCGATTAAGCTGAAACAAATTTAAAAACATTAAGAATTACAATAACGTTGTAATAACGTTTTCATACATAAGCAACAGTTTTACTTTTCCATTCATCAAATAATTTTGAACTGGGTTTATTTTGTAGCAGTTGAAATAACTGTCGTACTCCGTGGCGTATGATTTACGTGGAATATTTCTTATAATAATCATACGCCACCAAATAGTATTTATGTTATGTGAAACAAAAGATCGTAAAACGTTACAAATTCCCTTATACGATACTTACTAACTTCAAATCGATATTAAAATATTATGGCATGTAACTTGACAAAACGAATGATGCAGAACCTGTTCATTTTGGGACTACTTTCACGTTCAGTACTCAGAATTGAGACCCAAATCAAGAAGCTGAAAAATTTTGTACACTGTTATGATACTAAATTTAATCCACGGCTATGCTAATGGCCTCTTTTTTAGATAATCCGGTAGCCTTATCGGCAGTTGCAAATTCAATTCAATTCAGTTAGAATGAGATCTTCTCCAAAGTGTAAGGCATTACCATCATTGTCATAGTAGCTTGTGTCCGAGATTTTGCTTAAAAAACCCGGATCCAAATCAGGTTGTGATACAGAGTAAACCATGCAGTGGCTCTTCTTCGCCTCAATGTCTGGGGTAACCAGTAAACAGTACCTTAGTTGGAGCAGTTCTAAGTGCCCCCGTCAACATGATTGCCACCACCAGGCGAACTTCGACTTTAGCTTTGCCTTCTCCAGCGCCGGCCACCAAATTGCCGATTCGTAAAATAAGATTGGTTTAATAACAAAGTCATATACCACTTTGAATTTTTGGGGCTAATTTCCCAATTGAGGCAATTGCCCTTTGGCAGCAATATCGAATATCAGCGCATCAGTTTTACCCGGGTTTACACCCAGTCCAGATTCCAAAAGCCCAGAGGGTAACTTAGGATCCTTGCCAGTAACTATATATGCGATAGTTGTGGAGCACGTCTTATCCATCTTTTTCAGAAGAGATTCTATAGTACTGAAGAGAGTACTCCTCCTTGTGGAGTGCCACGAACCGTCATCTTAGTAATGTTGGAAACGCCCGACTAGATGCAATGCGTCTAAAATTGTCCATCGTCTTAAGAAGAGAGTACAGTTCATGGAGTACAACGAACCGCCAACTTAGAAATGTTTTAAGGCCATAGACTAAATAAATTCTGTGGGTTTTAACAACATTGCCTATGATACTGAATATCTACCTTAGATTCAAATTTTAGCTTTATACATAGCCCCAAAACAACCTGTCTATCAAACCACGTTTTTTAAGTTTTAATTAATACATACTAAAGACAGTGCTAGTGTATATATAAAAACCAATATAAACTGCTATCAACATGCTAAAGTAGTATAGCATTGCTCCACAATCATACGTATAAGTAATGTATTAACTACGCACATAGCTCATACGCCTGGTTGTTCGTTTAACATTATAACAATTTACATTCTTTTTCTTTTGTTACTTTATGTTATTCAACTTGTTTAGATACATAAATTGTAATGTTTTTCCTATTTTTCCTTTTCTTTACAGAGGGCGTCCTGCTCATTTGAGCGACGATGTTTCCCCCGAGGCACCCGCAGACGATTCAGAACATTACGATGAACTAAGTGTGGTGGTGCAATTAAGCCCGCGGGTATTGGATGGCACCCGCTGTCGCTCTGGCAGTTTAGACATGTGTATACAGGGTAAATGCCAGGTAAGCAACGTCTAGGTGATTTCAGCCACATTTATTTGCATTTATTATAAACGAGCAACATTTGTGCGGTATGTGGTGACAAATCACAAAGAATTGGATTTTAAACTCGACTGCTTTATTTTTATATATAAATGTTGCCACAATAAGAGAAATTTGCTAGCCTCTTTTCTTTCCTCTTACACCTAGCTTATCTTGAAAATCTAACCAACATTGATTGCTCGCTGTGCTGATGCTTGTCTAGGATATTGTGATATCTTTGTTGAAATTCTCAGTAAATACTTTAGGGTTGTGGCTTTAGCTCCATTCGTTTATTGTAATGTTACAATAGAAATTCCCTAGTTGACTTGGTAAATTGATGTTATTATTTATTATACGGATGACGGCTGCCTTATGTGTAAAAATCTGTACGGCCTTAGTGTAGGTTGCTTGAGAAATTTAGTCATTCTCTACTACGCTGTTGTACATGCTGCTCGGCTCGGGGTGCTGCTTTCAACAACACAAATCATTGTGTGTCACTGTGGCTTAACTGTGCGCACAGTTTTTGGTGTAATAAATGTCAATATGTCGTATGTATGCGGTTACAACTTGATGTATGTATGCAGGAATATGCTAATACATTTATCAAATATTTATGTGCATATACGAAACGGTGTACTTTTTATATCCCGCTATTAGGTTACACTTGTTTTGTATTTCAAGAGGACACCGTCGTGTCGACCTTAAGGTGTTGTCTTCCTGGGTACTTGGGGCCATATAACGAATGTACTACCCTTAAGGAGTTGTGTAAGTCAGCTGGTTGGCGGCTGGATTTAATGTAAACTGTAGTGTGGTTATTATTCTACTGCTGTGGTGGCAATTGGATAACTGAAAATTTGTCAAGTTTACTACCATTTTCTTTAGCATATTTAGAGTGGACAGCAGTAAACAACTAAAGTTAAGATAAATTATCATTATAGATTACAAGCCCTATGTTTAAACTAGGAACTTCTTGGAAAATTTATATATATCATTATTTTAGGAGGAATGACATATAGTAAAAGGGAAAAGAAACTAAATAAAGTCTAATTTCATTACTTATGGTAAAGTAGGTCTTGTTTGTTATTTCGAATTGAGAAAAACTCATGTTGTTTCTCTCAGTGAGTCTGTGTTCTTTGCAAACTATCTGTTGGATATTTCATACCCTTCATTCTCTAGCCCTCAAATGCAGTATGTAGCATACTTGTAGGCCAAGCTGTCGTGTCTTCTATGTTGTAATAATAGCGTTTTTGATTTATTACATAAAATATATCGCCGTTTCGTTTGTGAAATCACAACTTTTCCTTCATCGTTCACTGCTGTTGGCTTAGATATTTGTTTATTTTGTTTACTTATTTTTATAGCCGCCATGACAGTACGCAAATAACAGACAAATAAATATGCAAACAATTAAGGATAAGAAACAAGGTTGACACATTCGCCAACAAAATTTGTCATTTGTCGCCGCCGCCGTCGCATTGCATGACGACTATAAGATGTCGTAAATTTGTTTCGTTTTATTTTTTGTGATACTTGAAAAATATATTTACATATTTATGACTTTACTTGTACTTATGCTCTAAGCCCTCGATTGGGGCAATTCGTAATCATATTCTCTTTCATGTATATTTTTTTTGGGCATTTTTTCTATGCTTGTTCTTGCAGCGTGTTGGTTGCGATCTGAAAATTGGCTCAGCGAAAAAAGTCGACATTTGTGGTATTTGCGGTGGCAACGGCAGCTCCTGTTCACAAACACTTTATCAATGGGAGACGGTACCGATGTCGTTGTGCTCTGTTTCCTGTGGTGGAGGTAAGTGTCCTTTATACTTATTATATAGTACTTTAGATTTGTTTTTTTTTTTGCTTGCCACCTTGCCTTACTGCTGTATGGTAGTGTAACTTATATTCTAGCGAAAAAAAAAATGTGTGAGAGACAATCTGAACGATAGAGAAACTGAAATCAAATGTGAATACGATATGATGCGATGTTGTGATGTAACCAATAAAGCATAATATTGCAGACAAGTTTGCTTTTAAAAGGCAGTCAGTTCTGGGACATTCTTAAGAGGTACATATAGAATTCTGTTGTCTTGGTGAGAGGTTAAGGGGCAAGACAAATATGGGAAATATTGAAATATTTTAAAAATAATGTATGTCAGAATGATGGCCGGCCATCGCATGATGGTTAGAACTCGCGTTAATTATAAAGGAGTTCCAATCATCGATTCCTGTCTCAGTATTCTACATTAATTTCAACGACAGCTCCCGGCATGTATAGTGAAAGCAACTTTAACAGCTGACAGTCGCAGTCGTATATGAAGATTAGATTCAAAGGAAAATTTAATTTTAAGTATGCCAAATAAAGTAGATGAAATATTGTTTATTTAAGATTTTTTCCACCTCTGAAGAATCTATTTAGTTTAACTAACGCAGTGCGAAATTTTTTAGCTCATTGATTTGGGACTCAATTCAAAGAAGAAGTTGTGCATCAATTGTTTTGTCAAGTTACATGCCATATTAATTTAATATCGATTTGAAGTTAGTAAGTATCGTATAGGGGAATTCGTCACGTTTTAGTCTGTTTCAGTTGACATAACTCGAGAACCACTTGTCCGATTTGGCTGAAACAAATTTAAAAAAAAAAAGAATTACAATTCCTTTAATCTGTTCATATAACGTCCCTACATAAGCAACAGTTTCACTGTTGTACTCCGTGGCATATGATTTACGTGGCATATTACTTATGATAATCATACGCCATCATATAACAATATAACGCAAGAGCCTAAAACGTCACAAATTCCCATATACGTTACTTACCAATTTCAAATCGATATTAAATTATTATGGCATGTAACTTGACAAAACGATTGATGCTGAACTTCTTCTTTTTGGGTCTACTTTCACGTGCAGTCCTCAGAATTGAATCCCAAAATCATGTGTTGTACTGTGTTATGTAATGAGAAACATAGTCTAATTTTTGCTCTATATGCGAACATGTTAAAATTTAATGGAAATAGGTTCTGGCTACAATGAAGCTACTTCGACTAACAGTCCAATGTATTCCAATCATTATAACAAAAATATTCAATAGCATAACTCATAAGAAATATCGCAGAAAATATATTACAAACAATAAATACAGCACTAAGCTGTTTATTTATCATCAATAACTATATTTCTAGCAATGCTAGTTTCCACATGCCTACGACCCTACGACTATTAACTTGCCCTGCACAAAGAACGTTGAAACTGGGGTTAAAGTTACAAATGACATTCAAATAGTTCAACAACAAACAACTCAAAGAACGCACAACTATCACCGAATCGAATCGATTCGCAATATTGTCTGCCCCCCTTACCTACCCCAATAGTAAGTAGTAAAGGGGCATTGTCGTGACTTTAAGTACTACTAGATAAAAAAATGTAAATATAAAGATAGAACAGTCGTATTTGTTTTTTTTTTTCTAAAATAGTAATAATACAAATTTATAGGTTAAACCATTAATGATTGACAATATTCAATAAACTAAGTTTTAACTGAATTGAACTTGTGCCAGTAACTATGCCTGCCCCTCCATCATTGGTATTGTTGAAAATTCACAATTCATGTGACAAAGTTCGTGAGTACTTATTAATAATGAATGGCTTAGCGTGACAATAAGCGCCAGCACCATCGATTTATCTACCCAAACAATCACAATTTGAATGTCATAGTATGTACCTGCTGCTAAAATACAGCGATTTACGCAAGTTACCTACCCTTATACTATATGATTATATTGAAGTGACATGAATTGAAGTAGAGAAATGTTGTACGATTGGTAGTTTAATATTGAGAAATGTTTTTCATTAGAAACACAGTACTGGTAGAAAAGTGGCATAACTTTCCTTTATGTACGCGCAGCTCACGAATTGACTGAGAGTAGATATTAAGTGATTAAAATCTAATTAAAAAGCTTTTTTTAGTAATGGCACTAGTCGGGTAAAGTTATTTTGAGTGTAATATGGAATTGAAACTATAAAATATCTTACTATTTAAATTGTTGATTCATACGATAAAAATATTTTTAATATTTTCACATTTTTATACTCTTCACCGCGGGAACTCACGGAGCGAAGGGTACTTTCAGTTTGTTCCTTCATTTGTAACGCCTCTAAGGAGGCGTGGTAGGAATAACAATGTATAGATATATGTATATAAATGATCATTGTTGAGTTCTCAGACGGTTTAAAAATGTCCGTCTGTCTATACGTCTGTCCTCCCCATTACACACGCAATTTAAGAGCTATCGAGCTGAAATTTAGTATGCTAGATTATATCATATCAACGAAGATTAAACACAAAGAATAAAAAACTCGGAAAAAACTACTCACACCTTCCTTCTTCTAAAATTAGAAAGATCGGACCAAAACTACTTTCACCCCTCATACAAACTTCCTCCGTCTGTCTGTTCTCGCGATTAAGAGCTAACGAGCCGAAACTAGTTAGTAGTAGTTCGTCACACAAAATTTAAATAACAGCTCTCTCACCTGATCCTTCCAACCAAGATTTTTCCGCCCCTCCGGCGCCACCCATCGCGTTTATTGCAATGATTTTTTGAGCAGGAGCATTGTCATTCATTCTTATAACGTGGCTGAGCCAGCGCATTCGTCGCGTAACTACGTCGATATCGTTATACAGCTCATACAGCTTATGGCTTATTCGACGACGGATTTCGCCCTTAACGATGCTGGGTTCAAATATCTTTCGAAGTATTTTCCTCTCAAAGACTTTCACACTTTCACTTTAATGTTAACAAGTAAACTCCTTGTTCATTGAAACAATTAACTTAGTTTTGTCCTCATTTGTCACCAGATACACTTCTGCCAACTTAAAAAAAACTTAATTTCCCTTTACACCCCATGCATGAGATATGGGATGCTTCTCGCGTTGTTGTGAATTAACACGCTTACTATTTTATATTCACAACAAACGGCACCTACTTGTTTATCAACGAATGCGAACATCACTGTTTGAAAAGTATTACTAGACATGCCGATCGAGGGTGCCGGCAATGAAAGAAAAATGTAGATGACTGGAGCCGGGAATCGAACGGCATGGTAGTCGCATGTTCTAACCAATATGACATGGCCGGTCCCAATTGCTTCTTAATATTCGAAAAGGCCGCAATAACATCTCTCCGTCCTCGGCCAATGATATCTTTAAGCGGACAGCATGTGACTTTTATTACACAAATATTATGACATATTTGCAGAAGTCTATCGCATGATCATTTCCATTATGATATTTGTCGTATTGGACCGTCGAATGCGGCTTTGTAATCGATAAACAGATAGTAGTAGTCTAAAAGCATTTCTTGTGTCGTCTCCAGGAATAGTCGTAATGTGAATAACTGGTCGGTCGTGGATTTATCAGGTCTAAAGCCACACTGATAAAGTGCAATCAGGTTCTCTAGGATGTGCTTAAGTCTTTCACAAAACACAATAGACAGGACCTTGTATGCGATGGGTAAAAGGGCGATCCCGCGGTAGATGGTACACATTTGAATAGCTTTTCTTAAGTACAGGACATAGAACATTCTGACTCCAATCCTCGGGTATGCATTCGTTTAGCCAAATCGCTGCCATCGGGATCGAGCATAGAACGAAAGTGTTCCCTCCATATTAGCTGCACACTCTGCGTGCTGGTAACCAGCTTTCTATCTGTGTCCTTATATGGTCAAAGACATCTCTATTTCAAAACCTTTGCCTTTTCTTTTTGGTAGAAATTTCGGACTTCACTTATGTGCCAGTATGTTTCGATATCCTGGTTATCTCATTTCTTCAACTGAAGCATTTCCGCTTAGAGAGGCGTTTCACATCCCTTCTCTTTACATTATATAGGTTCGTCACTGAGCGCGTTACCATTGACTGCAGTTTTACCTTGTGTGCAACATCCTTTTTCTCAGGCATTACTCTACACTCGTTATCATAGCAGTGCTTGTCTGAGCGTGTCGTAGAATTCGCAATATGCTGCCACAGTGTGTCGGGAACATCAGAACTTCAGGGGGTTTGTTTAAAGTAATTAAGAGAGTTGGTTGAAGCAGTCATTGGCCATCTCGGTCATGGGCAGGACAGCGGTCATATATTTTCTCTAGGCTGGGCCCGGCAATGCTTCGCTATTGCATATTAACTTGTAATATATTTCACATTTAGGTCTACAAAGTACTTTGAAAGTAACTCCTTAACATTAAAGATAACCAATTAAGTTTTACTGTCACCAACGTTTGGCTTAACAAAGTGATGGTCTCACGCGCTGTATAGCATGTTACACCGTCGTGTTGGAACCATTTCTCCTTTAAATAATGTGCAATGACATGAAAAATAAAAAAAATCAATTGGTCGTCCACTGGCTCTAGTTCTTCTACCAGTTGGATTTTATATGAATGTAGGCCAAGATCTTTACTCAGCATTTGCAGAGACCGAGTTGCTGAGAAAGACTTCGGTTCGAAAAATTCGAGCCCCCTGTCACACTAACGTATACAGCATCGATGGCTTTATTAGCTGCTCAGATGAATCTTTAATATCTAACCTGCCTTATGCAGATAGTAGTTATTCGACAACTTACAGAGTCGAGAGATTAGATGTCGAAGTCTCTTGCCGGCTATAAATTGACATCCAAAATCGTGTCTTTCTGCATGGCAGCTGGAAAAGATATCACGGTTCTTTCGTCCCTGCACCACAGTCCCATCCATCGCGTTTGCATTATGACAGCCTTGCATTTGTCAAGGACATCCGCCTATTAGAAAGAGGCACCATCTCTGTAGACAGTTGGGACATTCCAAGTGCATATATTAATAAAGTCCTTGGTCCTTATAACATTTGGGGGGATTCCTGTTTTTCTTTTCTTTATTTTTTCACAATAGTTATATTATTTAAGGATATTGTGTTATTGGTCTTCAGGCTGCCAAAGCCACTATTGTCTATTGAATGGATATAAAATAAACCAAGTTCTCCTTAAGTTTTAATGAGTTTTCAAAACTTTGTATTGGCATCCTGTAAAATTATGAAAATTGGACATAACCTATTTTGCCAAAATGGTAGAGATGTATTGCCACATGAAGTTGTGTACTTTTGTTAAATTGTCTATACGTATTTGTATAACAATCTAATGTCTTTATTAATATCAACTAAATAACAATTAGGCGTGCGAGTGTTGCCCTCACATTTCCCTCGAATTTACAATTCATGCATGCAGTGATTATTAATTTGCCACAGTTCACTGACATTTCTTCGTAAAATTCTTCAGCAGCAAAGTTCTCTCACAAATACAAAATTCGCAGTGTTATTGTACGCGGCACTAGTAGCATATTCCCTCAGACACTCCAAATACATCAAATCAAAAAATCGCAAATCAATAAAGAATTCAATGAACCTAACATATAACAACGAGAGAAAAGCAAAACGCAATTTTCTGTTGCCATTGTCAGCTTCTCAACGAATGTGGAGGGGCTGTATGTTGTTGGCAGTGTTTTCACATTCCAAATGTTTTAACATTTAAAGTTATGCTAAGAGCATCTTAAAATATGAATGCATGAATAGAAATAATACCAACAACAGTTGAGAGGCGTGCAGAAATCCAAAGAGCGTACGAATTCTTGCTACTCCTGCGATAAGGAAATCTATGGCTGGTTGTGTGGTAAAGGTGGCTTAAGACCCTGCTCTCACATACACTTGGCATTTTATTGCATATACACACACACATACATATATGATTGGAAATGTAATAATCGTCTCGCCTCTGTACTAGTTGTGTATTCTGAGTAGTTATATTGAGGCCACTGGTAAAGGTTGGTTATAACATAACATACCTTATGTTGATGAAGAATTGTTGAAGTATCACACATCTCAAGTGTTGTTTCGCAGGCTAACATCGTTTTGCCGAAGGCTGCATATTATTAATGCAAAATCGTTAACAATACAACACGCTGTGGTAGTATCAGCCTCCAGTCCACAAATAAGCGAATATGTATGTATATGATGCTATATATAAGGGTGTTTATTGATCTACATATTTGTATATGTTTAGACGCGTTTATATTTAGTTGAGGTACCATATACATCTTGTCTATATTGTGTTTCTTAACGCAGCAGAAGTTAGACGTGTTGAATGGCATTAACAATATATTTCCGGTTTTCACCAATGTACAACACATCCGGTTAGCTAAGTAGCAAAATTTAGGTTAAAATAGAGAGTTGTTTAAGGGAGATCAATCAATATTATGAAACATAATGGAATGAATATATATTTACAATGTGAAAACTTAACTTAGCGTACGAAAATGTCGCATAAGAGAAAACATACCGAAAGTGTAATTCAGTACACAGAGCCCAGAAGCTCCTAGCGCCTTTTTTATACCAAAACATGACTACCAATTTTATATCATAACTAACTACAAATAGCATTATGGAGAAAAAATGGAAATATTATTTATTTACTGATCATATAAACGTCATTGCATTTTTATCGATTTTGTTTGCTTGCACATAAACTAAATGCCAAAGATACCTTTTTTATTATTCCCCCTTGCATATCTCTTGTAATAACATTTTCGCTTTTGCATTCTTTCAGGCTATAAAATGTCTCGCGTTGTATGTCGCAGCCGTGTTTCTGGCACAGAAGTAGAAGATGCTCTATGCAATGCAGCAACAAGACCTGAACCATCAGTGGAGCTATGTAACACACATACTTGTCCGCCCAGGTATGTAAGAACAAAAAACATTAACTTTACTGCTGCCTGTTTGTTAGGTGTAAGGCAAACCTGGAGGCATAGCAAATACAAATGTGTTTGTTAGTATGCGGGTATTAGTGTAATGTTTAGGTGCCTCTAGAATGTATTCGTGTGAAAAGTGACGCAGACATTTTGAATTTATATGTAAGACGTGAGCAATGTTAACATTTCATAGCAGTTACAATTTGAATTTTTCAAGTAACAATATACAAAAGAAAAAAACATAAAATCATTACACGAAATTAAATTTCCAACTTTCTGTTGCTAGGTTTTTTAAATTTTCAGTATAGGGTTTAGATTCCGCCTCCCTTATATCAATACTCGGCAAGCGCCAACTACACAATTCGTCGCATTTACAGTGCTACAGAAAATTTAAAGTGCACACTAATTTAGTTTGCAACTCGCATTAACTCACATCCTCATTCTCTTTCTCTCGCAGATGGATAGCCGACGATTGGAGTCCTTGTCATCGCCCCTGTGGTCCAGGAATACGCACTCGTATGGTGGTGTGTGCCGAAGAGAACAATGGCATGAAGACAAGAGTAAGTGTGCAAATGTTTTCTTTTTCATTACTTTTTTTCACAAAAGGGCAATGCATCGAGGATGTAAAACTAAACTCACTATACACAAAAAGTTAAGACCTCAAATTAGACCTTATTCAAATACATGATGAACATGCCAGTGGCACTGGACGATGCCGACTAGCCTAACCATGTAGGTTTTAGAAGACCCATTAAGGCATGGGCTTTTCTTACTAATCACTCTTGGTAAACATTTGGCTTAGCAGAAGGCGTAGGTGTGGACACTTTTAATGTTCATTTTCTGTGTATCGTGTAAGTAGCCAAACCAAGAGTAAAATGAGTTGTAGTGGTAAGTGGCCGCCTCTTGCTTACATCCTGTGTAATTGTTGTCGTTAAAACAAGCCCACAAAATTGTAGCAGCTAATTGCTCTTGTGTGCTCTGAAATGGTCTATAGCTTTAAAACTTTTTTCTCTCCTGTTACTTCTAGTACTTGCAGCTAATGTCTTGTTCTCTAAACATGTAATCGACATCCTTTGCTTTCATACTTTTACATTTCAGGTTGCGGATATAATGTGTCCTCTACCAAAACCGCCAACACAAGAGCAGTGCATCATAGCCGAATGTCCAAAGTGGGAAGTTGAAAAGTGGTCTAGCGTAAGTATAATCCTACATGTCCAACTTGTCTTCATTATGATTTCGCTGCTTGTATCCCTGTAGTTTATGGTCAATTTAACACAAAACGTTTATATACGTGAGGTGGCGCTGTCGTTTTGGATACTTAGAATTCAGAGCCTTTTGTGGTCAAAACTGTTTTGGTTGCCCTTTTTTAGTTTGAGTATTTTTGAGTGTTGCTTTTGCTATGGGGTTACATTATTTCGGCGTTTGATCACTTGTTTGTGGGGTTTTTAGGTAAGGAAAGGAGAGAGAGGAGAGAAATGTGTAAAGTATAGGTAGACTTTCTGCATTATGGGGGAACATCGTAATTCGGTAAAAAAAAAAATTTGGTTTTAACCATTAAACATTAAACATTTTACAAGAAAATAAAATATTTATAATGCAAAAAGTGAAAATGTCAAACAAAAGTTTGTTATGTTTAACATTTGTGCTGTAAAAATGTATATGAAATATTACAAATTTTTTTTTGACGTAGGGAAGATAGTTTTATTCCAAAAGTTACTGCGTGTTATAAAGAAGAGCTCATGACAATTGGAACGGATCTATGCTCCGGAACAATCCGATTTTTTGTCCAATTATTGTCAACTCAGCAACAGCTGTATCAATCAGGGAAGGAATCCTGGATACAGCCCAGCTGTTATAACAACAACAAAAGAAGAATATGTCACAAAATTTATACTGAGGATTAATATGATGAGTCATAAAATTTCGCCAAAACCCGAGACATTGTTGAGTACTCGTCTTAAATTTTTAGTCTTAAAGTACCATTTCGTACAAGGTCTAAATAGACAGGATCTTGATACTAAATTTAAGAAGCATATTTTAAAAGAAGCTTATTTTGATCTACTTAATTGAAACATAAAAAAAAAAAAAAAAAAAAAAAACTTAATTTCCCTTTGCACCCCATGAATGAGGTATGGGATAGCTTCTCGCGTTGTTGTGAATTAACACGCTTTCTATTTTTAGATTCACAACTAACGGCACCTACGAATGCGAACGTCACTGTTTGAGAAGCTCTTACTAGACACGACGATTGAATCGACGCTTAATACTGCGAAGTTGCTGTCAACAACATCTTTTATCAAATGACAAAGTACTTTTCTTGTACCAACAAGTGCTTTTCTAGTACCAAAGACTACTTTTGTTGTACCTAAAAGTACTTTTATTATGAAAAAAGTACTTTCACTGTATCATAAAGCACTTTGATTGCGCCCAAAAATAACTTTCATAGTACCATAGTGGTTAGAACACGCGACTACCATGCGGGAGATCGCAGGTTCAAACCTGGCTCCAGTCATCTTAAAAGAAAAAAATTAAATAAAATTTTCTTTCATTGTCGGCTCCCCTCGAATGTTGTTGACAGCAACTTCGCAGTATTAAGCGTCGATTCAATCGTCGTGTCTAGTAAGAGCTTCTCAAACATTGACGTTCGCATTCGTTGATAAACAAGTAGGTGCCGTTAGTTGTGAATCTAAAAATAGAAAGCGTGTTAATTCACAACAACGCGAGAAGCTATCCCATACCTCATTCATGGGGTGCAAAGGGAAATTAAGTTTAAGTTAAAGTACCAAAAAGTACTTTTTAGAATCAAAAAGTACTTTTTTTGTACCAAAAATTACTTTTATTGTACCAAAAAGTACTTTTTAGTATCAAATAGTACTTTAATTGTACCAAAGAGTATCTTTTTGTGCCACATAGTACTTTTATTGCATCAAGAAGTACTTTTGTTGTACCAAAATTACTTTTATTGTCTCAAAGGGTACCTCAAAAAGTCCTTTTATGGAATCAAAAAGTACTTTTCTTGTATCAACAAGTTATTTTCTAGTACAAAAAATTCTTTTTAGTACCAAAAGTACTTTTTTGTACCAAAGAGTGCCTTTGCTGTACCAAAAAGTACTTTTATTGTACCAAAGAGTACATTTCTTGTACTAAGAAGTAACTTTGTTGTACCAAACAGTACTTTTATTGTACCAGAAAGATATTTTATTGTGCCAAAATTAATTTTTTCTAACTAACTTATTGTAACATAATGTAGTTTAATTGTGTCAAAAATCCTTTTTATTATATTAGAAAGTACTTTGTATCAAAATTGTCTGGTCAATAACTATAATCGTTTTTTCTTGGCTTCTCCATATTTTGTAAATTTTTAGTCAACACAAAACAGCCTAAATATATACCGGAATACAAGATATCAATACTATGTTATTCCCTTCTCCGACTGTTTAGAATAGGAGGATTTTATTCCCGAGAAATATGTTCCACGGGAATATTTAGAATTGACTGATTATGTCGTAAATTATATGTAGTATATATTTCGGTCTCTAACCCATGTCTTAGAACGAGAAAATTTCTTGCACCCAGTACATAAGTTTTAGATCCACTGCGCGGGACCTATAGTTTGCAGATGGAACTGTTACAATGTTGTTCCTTTTTTATCTCTCTGTGCCATCATAGCAGCATATGCTCTATATGCACTACAAGGAGTACGTTAATGATTTGTATGCTGAATATGTTGCATTAATATACAATTGTGAGACCTTGGTATATTTTCTTTGTAGTCATTTTTTTTCGTTGCTTCCGCATAATTTACATATCCGTACATGTAAATAACCTTACAAGCGAGTACGATTCCCATTAACCTAACCCACACGAAAAATGAGAAAAACAAGAAAAATCGTACACACATACCGAGCAATAAACCTTAAATAACCAACTTTGTGGCTGACACACTTTATCATGTTGGGTACTTTAACCGAAGAACACGTCGCCAGCAATCATCAAGAAATAGGTATCCATGTGTGTGTGTGCGCTTTTATATGTTTACGTAAAGGTGTCTGTCTGTAGGTTTTATTTTTTGCTTCCAGCTTTGTTTATATTGCAACATATATCCTCTTAGGATAATGCTACGTGAATTATTGCTGGACTGGTTTTTATGATTTTTTTTTCACCCGTATTCTTTTTTCTTTTTTTCTCCTTTTTTACTTTATGCAACAAAAGTGTTCCGAGTCCTGCGGCCAAGGTATACAAATGCGTAACGTTGAGTGCAAATCTGCCGATGGCGGTCTCAGTGCCAATTGTGATCCTCTGACGAAACCCTCCAGCGTCCAACAGTGTACTACAGGCATTGCATGTGACCCCACATCAATGAGTGTCGGTGGTGGCACCATCATTGTGGGTAGCAGTGGTCCAAGGGTAAGTATTAAATATTAACATGAATGACGGACGAATGTTGTTTTGCTCCTTTGGCTACGGTAAAAACATCACGTATAGTGTAAAACAGCATAGGGGCACAACAACAACAACAGAACGGATGTCTGTTATTGTAGGGGGCAGTATTAAAATATGTAACAAATATCATAGTGAAAAACAAAAGAAAATTACAGCGTACAATGTAACATGTTTTTAAAGTAGTGGAGTCTGTTTAAAGTGGATTCCAGTATATTTAATATTTTCTTCCTTTATACTTTTGTGGCGTGGCAGGATCCCTTGGATGAAGAAGAGGATTTAGTTGATGAAGATGAAGACGATGATGAAGATGATGATTCTGATATTGATGATGATGCAGATGATGCTTCTTATAATGATCAACCAGTCTACTCGCATCACACATTAAGTCGTCTGCATCAAGAAGAACCCGAAGGGCCCAGAATGATGCGTTTGCAATCGAGTAGATATCGTTCGGCAGAGTCAAGACCTTCGGAACCCACGTAAGTATAGGTGACTTAATTTACAAATGACAACAAAAGTACATACAAATATATTAAGAGGCAAATTATGAATAAAAATCGCCTCCATTGAACAGAGCCAAACAGATTGCAATGTTTTGAAAATTATAGAAAAAAAATTCTGTGAACTATATCATAACACAGTACCACACTTTCTCATTGATTTGGGACTTAATTCTGAGAACTGCAAGTGAAAGTAGCCCCAACAAGAAGAATTTCTGCATCACTCGTTTTGTTAAGTTACATGTCATAATAATTTAATATCGATTTGAAGTTAGTTAGTATCTTATAGGGAAAATTGTCGCCTTTTAGGCTCTTTTTTTACATAACTTGAGAAGCACTAGACCGATTTAGCTAAAACAAATTTAAAAAATTTAGAAATACAATTCTTTTAATCTGTTCATATAACGTTTCCCTCTATAAGCAACAGTTTCACTTTTACATTCATCAAGTGAGCTGGGTTCATTTTGTAGCAGTTACAATAAAACTGTTGTACTACGTGGCATATGATTTACGTGCAATATAACTTATGATAATCATATAGGATACTTACTAACTTCATATTGATATTAAATTATTATGGCATGTAACTTGACAAAACGAACGATGCAGAACTTCTTCTTTTTGGGGCTACTTTCACTTGGAGTTCTCAGAATTGAGTCCCAAAAACATGTGTTGTACTGTTTAATATCATTAAGAAAAGGGGTCCCCGAAGAAAAAAAATTAAGCATCAATTTAAAGAATTTTTTTATATATTTTTAAGCTTGCCTAGACATACTAGCTAGCCTAAACACACGTAGTTATAGAAAGTTAAGTTCATATTTGGCTTCAAACTAATGTGTGTTCATTTAACATTTTTCTCATAAAACTATATAATTAATAACGGTACAGATTATCATTTAGAAAAACGTATAATATATAACAAATATATTATTTTCTACAGTTCAAACAAAGATATAGAAACATATTGCCAATAATCCTTAATTGCATTTTGTAGTTAAGTCCACCAAATCAAATATGAAAATTACGAAATTTTATGAACGCCTCGGAACACGAAAACTGTAATGAATATTTCCTTACAATTAAGGTCAATCAATTCTATACAATTTGTTGTTGTTTTTCTCTACGACATTCACTCAAACAATCAAGTCTAACAACAATTTCGAAATTAGTCATTCACTGCTGGCTTATCCTGTGGCTGGAGGGCCTCTCTCCACTCGCCCACTTTCTCAATCAATGGTAATGACTGACAAATAAATTGATGTCATTAAAACGAAAAGTGAATGGACAATATAGCCAATGAATCGTAAATGTCACCTTGTACAAGGCTACACACAAATAATGACAGCAGCAGCAGTTGTAGCTACTTCAGAGTCAACTCCACTTGTAATTACCTAACGGTCAAGTAGACACTGGCTTAGGACTAAGCACGAAATATCACAGGGGTTCGTTTACTTTAACCTTTAGATGATTCGCATAAAAGTGATAAGTGACACATTTCTAGTGGCCACCACAACAATTGTTTAGAGTATATAATAAGTGCTATTAATGGATTTAGTAGGTGTTTGTGTTTCTATGAGCCTTGGTAAATGGTTTTTTGGTGATTACTGCCAGCCACTATGAGTAGCTTTGATAAGCTTAATGACCACTTACTTGTGTGTAACCATACTATGTGCATGAGGTTTTTTGTTGTGACCACTTAATCACTAACGACTACACTGGTTTATTTGGATTTGTTATTTGCTGGTTACACATGCACACAGGATAACCATGCCCCCTATTTAACAATTTCATTACCGATATGTAAGGTAAATAAAACAGTCAGTGTTAGTGTGAGCCATTGCCGGCAACGCTGTAGTTATTACAGTCAGTACGCCCCAATGTATATAGAAAATAATAAATAAATATGCTAGTATTTGTGTGGGTAAACAATATTTATGTTCACTTCACATCATTGCAGCTTATGTTTCTGTTGTGAGCCAACCCTCAAAAGTACTTTTTGTGGTCCTTTTAATTATACCACTAACAGATGTCACCAGAGTATTGAAATTTATTCGATTTAAATATGATAAATTTTCTGAGTGGGGCAAAGGAATATTTGACCTAATTTAGTAGCAAAAGTGTAGCCCAAATGCATATATATTTATATGTATATATAATGTATACCAAATTTATATAGTGATAGTTGAAATTATTTACACTTTTTGTTTTAATCACTTGTTTTTGTTATTGCTTAAAGTAATTTACAAATTGGTTTGTTGTTGTTGGCTACAATTTTAGCAGATATCGATTAGAGATTTTAAAAATAGACCAAGTAGGCATTTAATAGTGTGAATACAAGTGAAGTTAGTCGTCAAAATTATTTACAATGTATCTAATAAAAAGTGATAAAAGAATGCGACCAAATGCTCTAATGAGCATTTGGATTCAGAAACCGGACAATGACATTTTGGACCTGGACGATGGAGGTAAACCTAAATTTAGCCGTCGTAGTCAATGGTGTGCAAATACCGACTGTGAACCACACAAAAATTTTGGGCATCACCTTTGACAGCCTGTTTACCTCCTCAGGTCTTCAATTACGCACAAATTGGGAAGTAGGATCACGGTTCTCAAAGCGCTAGCCGGAAGCACTTGCGATATGAACAAACATTCAGTGGAGAAATATTCAAATCTGCCAAAATAATTCCCTATAAAAAGCATTATACAGTACAACAAATGATTTTGGGACTCAATGCAGAAAACTGCACGTGAAAGTAGCCTCAAAAAGAAGAAGCTATGCATCATTCGTTTTGTCAAGTTACATGCCATAATAATTTAATATCAATTTGAAGTAAGTAAGTATCGTATAGGAGAATTTGTCAAGTTGTAGGCTCTTTTGTTTGTTTGTCGATGTTGGCGACAGCAACTTCGCAGTATAAGTGTCGAGTTAATCGACATGTCTAGTAAAAGCATCTCTAACAGTGACGTTCGCATTCGTCGATAAACAAGTAGGTGCCGTTTGTTTTGAATCTAAAACAGAAAGCGTGTTAATTCACAACAACGAGAGAAGCATCCCATACCTCATTCATGGGGTGTAAAGGGAAGGTAAGTAAGTTAAGTTAAATGTTCATAGAGATTAGTGAAGGTTTACTTGAGTTATCCTGAACACCAGTCGGTTAGCCAGTCATACAAACATGACTCAATCGTCTTAAAAATTCTTCAAACGAATTTCGTTTAAGATTCTTGGGGTCCAACTTTTCTCCATTAATGTGTTACATTACTCTCTTATCAAATGATGTATACTCTCAGGGCATACAAATGTGACCAATGGCTATAACATGCGAATGACCTTGGGCACGGACACAGACACACAAAGTGGGAGTGCCGACACTATCCCTGCTGATTCACGGAAAATTACGGTCCCGACCCTCTTTTTCTTTGGTTTACTTGAATGAAAACAAATAGTAAAGTAAGTAACTGAATCTAAAGGGAGAGTGTGTCCCGAGGAAACGGCTGATTTTTATGTAAAATTACCTCCAGAATCTGAATATTAACCCAATTTCCCCCCATCACCCAGGTTAGTCAGGATGTGCCATAGTTAAATATTTGCTATCATCAAAGTAGAACAACAAGATGGGCGCCCTTCAAAACTGGTAGGAAAATTGGGGTTGATATTTGGAATCAGGAGTTTATTTTACATAAGAATCGGCAGTGTTCTCGGGTCACCATCCGCTGCAGTTAATTTATTTAAATTTCTTACTTCACTTTTTGTTTTCTTTTAGGAGATAATTTTACTTAAGATTCTGCTTAAATAATGTCGCGGCCGATTTTCATGTCGTGCAGTGTTATTTCAGCTGCAGTCACCTCTGGTGTACGATATCACTGTTCGCAGTCGAGCTAGGAAATCGTCGTAGGATCCTTCTCAGCGAGCCTAAAAATGGGATTGGTTATTAAATTATCAGACAAGGTTAAACTATGAATATATCACAATTTTGTAGAGTAAGTCACAATTTGTGAGTCGTCCTAATATCTATAAAGGGTGTTACTCAGTCTGATACAGACAACATCTTTGAAAGGAGGTCAGATATTTTAAGTGCAAATCCTTAAATCATCGATTTAACGTTTGTGGTAGATATAACAATTTGAGTTGATCCTTGGAAATACATTCTGGTCAATACGAATATTATTTTATTACATTAAAACTAAGGCTGCAAACGAAAAGGCAGCAATTGTAGCTGATATCGCTCGTTTTTTGCAAGACCGTCATAACTCAAAAAAATCGATTCCGAGATAAACGCGTTTAAATTTTTAATTTACACCCAACTTGTACGAAATGGAGGAATTCAAATAGCTCTCATGCGGATTGTATAAAAGATATTAACATGAATTTTTAATACAACAAGGATTATGATGAAATGGACAATTCTACTCAAAAATCACGGTTTTTGAGTTATGACGGTCTTGCACAAAAAGAGCGATATATGTTATAAGAATGGAAATGTATGAAATATTATTGTTTCTTGGACCTCATAAAGCCTACAATGTAATTTAGTAACTTTTGGTTATATTTTTCAGCCTTGGCATGCCTGGTCTTATAGTGCCTTTCTTATTACCGACATGTAACATTTGTATTTAATTTGTTTAAATATGAACTCAAAAAGTCAAATTCCATCACACTATAGTAGACTATACTATCACCCTGACTTATTATTTACAACGGAGAAATTCATCGTTATCTCCATTTAAAGTTTTTTTAATGTTCCGATTATGGGTTTTCTCTCCCTCCTACAAAATCAAATTGTTTACCATTTCCTGCCACCATAGTTATGCGCTAAAACACATTCAAGATAATAATGTTGATGATATTTTGTTGGTCGAAATAAGTGGAAATGGATTTTATTGGCTCTCCTCTCCCTTTCCGTCTCTTCTTTCATATTCGGCAATAGGCCAACAGTCCTTTTCCACACACAGCCATAGGGCAGAAAGTCGTTACATTTGTTTTCTTTTCGACAGCACCAGCCCACCAAGAATGTTGTGGGGCAAACAAATTTATTTTATAGACTATTGCCAGCAACAAAAATAAAAACACAAAACAAGACATAAAATGATGCCAGCGAGACGAGACTACATGGCGGCTTTGAGATAAGGCCCGTTTATGCGATATCTCCCTGGCTAGAAAGAGCTGCCAAAAAAACAGCCATTAAAGAGGTTGTCGCTGGCAGAAGGAAATTGTTAAATCGTTGATTCCCACAAGATTTACATGAAAAATCAATACAACGCAAATAAATAAACAGTCATTTTTCGATAAACAAATTTCTGCAAATGTTGCACAGATGTCCATAATCTATTTTCATTTTCATTTCTTCCACAGCTATATCAAAGATCCCGAGTGGTCACCTTGCAGCGTCACTTGCGGCGAGGGTATTCGCCGTCGAGCCTACAAATGCAAAATATTCTTGGAGTTCTCTCGCACTTTGGCCACTATCAACGATACTATGTGTGAAGGCATGAAACCCCACGATGAGGTCGAACGCTGCGTGGAGGATCCTTGCATGTTACCCTCCCATGGATACGAAGACCAATATCCACGAGATTCCATTAAGGTGGGAGTCTCGGAGCCAGGCAAAACATATGTGTGGCGTGAACAAGGCTACACCTCATGCAGTGCCAGTTGTTTGGGCGGTGTGGAAGAACTCATTATCAATTGTGTACGCGAGGACAATGGCCGAGTGGTGTCGCCTTTTCTGTGTGCGCCGGAAACCAAACCTGAGGCCCGTGTTAGAACTTGTAACGACAGACCCTGTCCGCCTCGCTGGAATTACTCCGATTATACCCCCTGCTCAAAATCCTGCGGCATTGGCATCAAGACCCGCGAGGTCCAGTGTATACATGAGGTAACTAGAGGTGGTGATAACACCATGGTCGTGCCGAACAGTATGTGTCCTCAACCTCCTCCGGCTGACCGACAATACTGCAATGTGCTCGATTGTCCGGTACGCTGGGAGGTGGGTGAATGGTCAAAGTGTTCGCACACGTGCGGTTATGGCTTCAAGGAACGTAAAGTGGAGTGTAAACAGATAATGGCCCAGGAACACAAAATCGAGAGACCCGAATCTATGTGTCCCAGTGCTAAACCACCAGATAAGAAGCCCTGCAACATCAAGCCCTGTCCTCCCGAAGATCCCAAGCCAATCATACAAATCAGCAATACCACGCATATACAACACGATCCTAAGAAATCGAAAATTACCCTAAAAGTAGGCGGAGCTGGTGTGGTCTTCTTTGGCACTCAGGTGAAAATCAAGTGTCCCGTCAAACGATACAATCGTACTAAAATAAAGTGGAACAAGGATCATAAACCGTTGGTGAAGTCCAGGAAATTCAAAGTATCGAAAAAAGGAGCATTGCGTATAATGGACATAACATTCCGAGATGCGGGCGTGTACTCATGTCATGCGGGTCTTAGTAGTGCAGAGATAACTATAGACGTGAAGGCGAAGCCAGGTCAAAGGCAAGAAGATTTAGAGAGGCATGAAGCAGGTTAGTAAAGGAAGGGGAGGGAAAGGTTCAGGAATTAAGTCGATTTTTAAAAAATAAAATCTGCACTATCTTTGCAGATCGCCTGGTACGTGAAAGAAGCGGCACAGAACCTTTGACGGCAGCTGACATGACAGCAGCAGATAATAGGTAAGAATTTGAAAGAAAAATTAAATTATAACAAATTAAAGATTATTTTAGAAGATAGAACTTGTATATACGATACACGTATATGTTTTTTGGACCCTCCTCTACCAGAATCCGTTGTCAGAACCTTGTTATTTTCGAAAAAGTTTAATTTAGTTTCACATGAATGTTTTAAAAGCATCACAAGCTAGCGGCAAAAGGAAGGACCTAGAAGGCCTTATAGAACGTCTTCAGAAGCAGTTAGTAGGCCTTTTCTTTGCATTCCATCTTCATTTCTTTATAATAAAGGATGTCGTTGGGAGGCAAGGCCTTTCATCGTCGCTTCCTAATATAAGGCCTGCATACACATGAAAAAAGAAGGATTTGAAAATTAAAAAAAGACTATTCAGTTGGTCACCCTCAAACTGTTTACTTTATTTTTAGATATTTCTCTCTATACTTACACTAATTTCAACGACAGTAAACCTTGATGCCTTCTCTCATGTCTTTAATGAGAAGGTAAACGGAATGTATATACACACGAAAAGGTGGAGTAACAAATCATCGAAGACCTTGATTCTTCTATCTCAAAGAAGGCCTGCAGCATCTGTTTTGAATGAATGCAGTGAACACGTGCTTGGCACATTTCAGAAAGGAAGGAGAATGCCTGCTTTCAGGCATGACATCTGAATATCTCAGAAGGCCCAGTTACATGCCTGTTTGTAGAAATCCTTGCCAATTTCGTCGCTGAGTCATAATCACATACACAAACACACAATATTTGTATGTGCGTGCGTACGGTTATGCCTGACACTGGTTTATATAATAAATCCGCCTACATCTCAAAATATCTAGACTGCCCCAGGTGTGATACACTTGAAAACAATATTATTAACAATAATGTTGACAATCTTACAATACCATTACGAACTCAACACGAAGACAGCAGGTATTCGCCAAGTAATTCAACTTATTATGATATAAAACTTAGTTTAGAAAATAAAGTTGTTAAAAATTTCCCCATTGTGTTTATTTTAAACAATTACTAGATTTTAATTTAACTTTATGTTTCGTTGCTATTGCATTTTCTGGGACACGAGCACATGTGGGTCACACACCACAACCTAGCACACCAACATGCTATGTTCTACGAATACTTAAGCACAACTTTTCCTTTTTCTATTAACCTAAAGAGTTTAGTGAAGAGAGAGCGAAGAGGAAACTACTGCATCTTTAGGGTTTTGTATTTAAACGGCAGACGGACTCTTAAACTTCCACAAACTCTTAAAAAAAAGTTGGTATGAGAAACATGCTAAAACTTTAGGTGGAAAAACAATTAAATTTCAAGATAAAAGTGTGTGCGTGTGTGTTCAGGTACTCTTATGCTTGCGTTACCTACGTTAGTTAAATTTTTGTTAGTTGAGGAAACCTCCACTTTAAATGCCAATTTAAAAGGCAATGAAGCATATGATTTGGCACACAACTCAGCGCATATCACTACTTGACCACAGCCATTTTGTGCTGACTTAATCAGTGTCTGCATTTAGGGTTTTCACTGGACTGACTAAGTTTTCGCTGCACTTTTCCACAGGAGCATTTATCATGCATATCAGATGTAGCATGGAACTGTTTTAAACGAATGTATATGTGTGAGTGTGTGCCTTCTACTTGCAACAACAACACGCATTTAACATTACATTACAATTCATTTGATTTCCGTTTCCTTTCATTGCAGCACCCAGAGTACACGTCGCAAACAGCAACAAAATGCCAGAGAACGCAATCGCCGTCCCAAGTCTGACGGGGTGCAACAGCATGCGGATAGCAGTGTCATGGGAGATGAGGTAAGTCTAAGCCACCACAGATTGCTGCGTTGCTTTCTGCTATGTGCCAAAGTCACTGTGTGGGTTCAGTTTCAAGAGCTTTGATTTAAGAGGGTCATCCACATGGCGGAGCGATAACAACAACGAAATATGGGGGGATTTATTACACTTCCTGCATAAGTAGGAATTGATTTCTTTTGGTTTATTTTTTCCTACTAAAAAAAACTCATGTATGTACATAATTTTGTTCAGAAATATCTGTGGTCTGGACCTCCGTGCACAGATATGGCTTTAAATGTGTGTGTGTGTGTTTTTTAATATTCTTTCATTTTTGTTTTCTATCGTTCAGAAGCGAAATAAGTATGTGGATGGTTGGTTTGTACTTAGTCTTGCAATATATTGTACGAGCGTAGGATACTCGAAATTCTTACTTTTCATTTTGTTGTATTGTAAATATTATGTCATTGGTTGGCTAAATCAATACCTGAGCCATGAGTGACGGCAAAGAAACTATTGTTATTTGATGATATTGACATTGGCTTTAAAGAAAACTCAGGATTCCCTTTAAATCTTAGGTTTTGTGTTGCTATTTTATATTTCTTATGCAGTCATACAAAAGCTATTGTCGTTACGAGTTTACAATTCGTTGAAGTCCTTTTGAAGGATAATGTTTGCTTTTATATTGTGTGCCAGTGAAATGTATGTGTGGGTGTGTTTGTTTTCTTATTTAGCTTTGTAATGTGTGTTCTTTTTAGACATGTCATAGTTCCATATGATGAGGAAATTATAGGAGGGTTGTTTGGAAAGTATTCATAGTCCTTGAGAAAAAGGGATTATCAAATCTAGTACTTAGTTTGTACACAGGAAATTGTTTATTGCTTTTTATAGTGCAGTACTACAGGTAACATCCGCTTAAACACAACTACTGACCCAACTTCTCATGTTTTGTATCGCGGCCACATTTTCCCTTTAGTCCTTTATTTGAATTTCTCTTTACATTCTACTCCAAATTTTTCTTAATACCACTTTATTGCATTTTGTGCTGTAGAAAATAATACCAGGATTTGTGCAGTTGTTTATCACTAGTCTGTCGCCTTGCTCTTTTTCATTTTGTCGTCGTCGTATGTTTGTAATTTGATCGTTTATATTGTTGTCCCTTCCCCTGCCCCAAAATGTAAAAATAGCCAAGCAGAACAAAACAAACATTCATTTCATATGGGATTTTACTGCTGGCTTTAATACCAAACCAAAAACTAACCATTACGGTTTGCACGTAATGCACAATAACATTGTTATACCAAAGAGCCAAAGTGTTGGAAAAATAACAATATTTAGTTTTTCTTCGCTCAACATATGTTTGTGGAAATACTTAGCTGCAAGTGCTGACCATGTGATACGAGGTGGGAGTTTAAAGGTGGGGGATAATAGCAAAAAGGTTTATTGTAAAAGGCTGCTATGAGTAACTTGGCCATTGAAAGCATTTACAGGCAATTTCAATTGTTTTTGAGTAATTGTGTTATCTTATACGTTATATAGCCGGCGCACAGCGGTGCAGCAATATTTTTCATCCGCAAATATACAATAATTTTGATTTTTAAGTTTCTACAACTGCATTATTTTTTTTCTATATCTGGCCAGGATTCTCAGCTTGTTATACTTTACATTGACAGAATATAGGTCGGCAACCATTATGCGGCGCCATGTCGTTCTTGTTCTACCTCGACTTTTTTTACCATGGAGGTTACTATGCTTGAAAAAAAAACTCGGTGACTGGACAAGTCCCATTCCAAACCATTTTTTCTGCTAAATTTTGCGTCATCAAACACTGTTAGGCAGAGCAGTGGTTGTTGTTGTAATAGCTGCAGGAAGTTCCTGGAGTGTTATCGGCACTCGATCGGGTATGCAAACCGATTATCATACGATCATTGTTGGCAACCCTGTTTCGTACCAAGGAGTGTGACAAGGGATAGTTAGATGTTAGTGTAAGTTTTAACCGCCAAATTCCACCAAAGATTTTTTTAATTTATTTTGCGATGTTGATAAATTATTTTCCTTTGTCCTTGCGCAATCTGTTTTTTTTTTTGGAGTGGAAGCATCTAGGATAAGTTTTGCTGGCTGGAGAACTCTAGCACTATCAGTATATGCAGAGAGTACATATGGAGATCCATACAGGGTAGAAACGTACCAGGAATATTGGTAAATATAAACAAAGCACACTACGACGGATTCAAAATCAGGGTTTTCCACAACAACCAGATGCCCCCACCAATTTCAACAAATTGTGAGGCCTAACGGTTCTGCAATCCGAAAGTGCTGCGACACTGACCCGGACTTATTGGTTCGGATTGAAGGACCTATGCAGAGCAGTTAAGAATCTCCGAAAAGTGTTCATGTCACCTATTGAGTTCCCGTATTGGACGAGTCCGGTTTCTATTCTTGTCCGCAAGTTTGGAAATAATGTTGTAGAGGTCTCTGAGATTGTTATTCCTAGCGGCGTTTCAGACTTGTTTTGCGAGAGTTGAAGACTAATTCCGATTGTCTGTTCGGCAAGAATGTTTGACCATTTTGCAGAGAGCTCTGAATTCCGAGTCAAGTTTGGTCCTTGCCTATCGAGTGTGATCTCAATCTCTGCCAATGTTTGCTGTTCTGTGCCACCTGTTGAGTTGGTCCTTTTCTGATGCAAGTAGATGCCCCACCTTATTCCGGATTTGGACGACTACGGTTTCTGTTCTGGTCCGCAAGTTTGAAACTGATGTTGTAGAGGTATCTGAGGTTGTTATTCCTAGCGGCGTCTTAGACTTGTTTTGCGAGAGATGAGAACTAATTCCGTTTGTCTGTTCAGCAAGAATGTTTGAGTATTTTGCAGAGAGCTCTGAACTCCGAGTCATGTTTGGTCTTTGCATAACGAGTGCGATCTCTATCTCTGGCAATGTTTGCCTTCTGAGTTGTTCAATGAGAGCTAGTGATGCTTAAATAATCCCAGCCAATGAATTACTTAGTTCAACACATGATTTTGGGATTCAATTCTGAGAACTGCATGTGAAAGTAGCCCCAAAAAGAAGAAGTTATGCATTATTCGTTTTGTCTCGTTACATGCCATAATAATTTATTATCGATTTGAAGTTAGTATCGTATAGGGGTATTTGTTACGCTTTAGGGTGTTTTGGCTTTTGTTAAGACGTTGTAAAATCACATTTATTGCTGATGTTGCTTGGCTCTGTGTTTGCGTATATTTGTACGCCTAATGCTTTGCGGACGGGCGAGTTGAAATGGGCTATCAAGATTCTAGACGAGATAAGGTTCCAGTCGATTATGGCTGGAGAAGCTTTCTTACTGGGCAGAAGCCCTTCTTATTCCTGTAGCAACATTATGCTCACCGTTTTCAGTCTATCTGCATTTACTGACGCCTAGTATATCTAAGTTGAGTCATTGGAACTTGAGTACCTGTTGGTGTAATTTGCCGGTTTCATATAGTGTCTGTACGTTCCAGTACCCTTTTCGTGTTTCCGTTTTTATTGCAAATATTGTTCTATTGTTTTTGGTTTAGTAATCAAGAAGATTCAGTTGAGATGGATGATTGGTTCAGGTCAGCTATTATGGTGATAGAGAAGGATTTTCGAGAGCAAGCCTGGCCTATATATCTGCCTTGCTTACTAATGTGTCTGAGTTAGATCGATGGTTCGGTGTTTAGGGTTCCAGCTAATTTTCTGGTTATTTGTGTGGCGGAAGAAGTCCGCCACTTCACTAAAAGTATCATAGGCAACTCGGAATATTTGGCGAAAATCAGCTTTGCTAAACATCCTCTGAAACTCCCCACTTGTAAAGTGACCGCTTTTATTGGCCAACAACAGGTGTTTTCATAGGGTTCCACTGGGAGGCCCTACATATAAGAAGGAGATTAATTTCGAAAAAAAATCTCATCTACTAGTCGACTTGAATTCTAAGGGACAATAGCCAATCAACAACTTGGCGTTGCTCTCAGAGCTCCTGAACTGTTCACTCAAAATATTATAAAATAGTTTATATTTATATTACCATTTAAAAGACTTACACTTATCTCAGACAAATATCAACCTTTGCTAATTTGTTCTAAATGCCCCAAAGAGAATATCAATTAAAAAACCCGCATTTTATAAAAAACGTACATATCAACCTTGCCATAATGGTACAGATTTATTTTCAAATCATAAAAATTATATTAATAATACAATATGCATATATATAAATTTATTCTAAAAAAAGTCCTCTATATAAGTTTAAAGTACTCGAACCTCCCTCGTTGCCCATAATTCTATTTCGTCCTTGTCCTACAACTTGTATGTATGTATGTGCATTTGTCGTGAAAGCCACATACATGTACATTTCTGTGTGTTGCCTAAACTGTAGTCCATGACTATAAGAGCAACATATCGTACTTGTTTTTAAATATTAATATTGTTGTCTTACTGCCCAATTGCATTTTGTATTTCTCTGCAAAGTACGTCATGTGTGAAAAATACATAATTTATAAATATAATATTATTAAAATAAATACATATGTGAGAGTGGACGAACCAGCAAATATTTCATTAGAATGTCAACTCATGTTACAGGACGCAATTAGTTATGGCTATGAGTAGAAAATAAGTATGTGTGTGTGATTGAACTTCCCTCTCTTTCTGGGAAGTTGTTGGGACTGGAAAAATGTAACAAATCAAATTTTTTTTATATAATAAATCCAGTGGTCTGTTTATCTGCTCCGCATAAAATCTTTTGTTATAGCGTCCATATTGCTGCGATTGAATGAAAGCAAAGTTTACTTGTCAGATATCCATATTAAGTGTGGAAAAGTTTTGTTTTGTTATATTCTTGTGTTAAATATAAGATCTTTATTACTATTAGTACTACCTCCTAATTAAACTTGTATCATGTGTTTTACTTTACTTCATAAAAACCTTAGTTTTATACCACATCATTCGCTTAGTTTGTTCTATCTCGTCCTTTATACATTAATTGCCTTCTCGTTGTACCTCTTAACTGTCCACCGTTTTACCCCCAGGATTTTTATAGCACTCTTTTATTAACAATTTACATTGAGTCAATGTAATAGAATTAATTGCCGTGGCCTCTGAGCTCGATCTCACAGCCTTTGTCCTCGTTGAAGTATGCTGCTATTATTGTTTCGAATAATTTCCACTTGCACTAGACCAACAAGTGTTTGTTGTGAGGATTCCACTCGATTATGATTAAGTTGAAGGACTTAGAGAGTTGTCTGGCGCTAAATGCTATTTTCCGCTTATCTCCTGCTTCCTCAGCCGTTTAACTGTTTGCTTTGGGTTCGCGTAATAATTTGTTTCCTAACAAACAATAAAAATGCAAAACTTTTTTTTTTGAAAACCGTTTAAAATATTATGTTACGATACCAACCATTCGGTTTGTTATTGTGTAGAATGCGCTTATACAAATTGTATTGCACAGTGGTTTTGAAAGGTCTTCATTGAAAATGGTATTAAACATAAATTAATAGAAATAAATAAAACAGAACTTTAATACCAAAAAAAAAAATTTAAAAAAATTTAAATTCTAAAAAATTAAAAATTAACAATTAAAAATTAAAAATTAAAAATTAAAAATTAAAAATTAAAAATTAAAAATTAAAAATTAAAAATTAAAAATTAAAAATTAAAAATTAAAAATTAAAAATTAAAAATTAAAAATTAAAAATTAAAAATTAAAAATTAAAAATTAAAAATTAAAAATTAAAAATTAAAAATTAAAAATTAAAAATTAAAAGTTAAAAGTTAAAAATTAAAAATTAAAAATTAAAAATTAAAAATTAAAAATTAAAAATTAAAAATTAAAAATTTAAAATTAAAAATTAAAAATTAAAAATTAAAAATTAAAAGTTAAAAATTAAAAATTAAAAATTAAAAATTAACAATTAAAAATTAAAAATTAACAATTAAAAATTAAAAATTAAAAACTAAAAATTAAAAATTAAAAATTAAAAATTAAAAATTAAAAATTAAAAATTAAAAATTAAAAATTAAAAATTAAAAATTAAAAATTAAAACAAACAACATAAAATAAAAATAAAAATACAAGAATTATAATGGACTCTGTAAAGTCATTTATAATAAAATGTTGTGGGGCACCCGCTCTACCACGTCACAATGTTTAAGTACCATTTTCCTCCTGTTGATTACTTTCCAAACCACTGTGCATTGTAGCCTACGATTACAAATATACATACGTTGATATTTATGCTTTGCTTTTGTTTTTTCTTCTTCTTCTTCTCATTCTTCTTTTGGTGTTGTCTCTCTTACGGTCTTTTGCCATTTGGTTTTCTTTTTTATTGTATTATTTATTTCCCATTTAGCATTCACATTTAGTTCAACAGGCCCAGGATGGGTTACCGCAACCAAGTGCCAGCAGTGGCAGCAGCCGACGCACCAACGCCTTATTGGCCATGCCATATTTCCAGGCTCTGCTCAGTAATCTACAGGTGAGGTATAACGCTAAAATGCGCTAGAATGTTTTTTAGTTCCTTGTTGTTTTTGTTTTTTTTTCTGTTTCTTTTTGGTTTGTCGACTAGCATAGTACCATGATGTCCTCTTATTGTTGTTTCTTATTTTTTTTTTGTCGTCGTCGTCGTCACCGTCGCCTTGGTCCTGCTTCAGCCACTTTTACTGAAGAGTATGATATCAATGTTGTTTTTGTTTTGCCTTTATGTTGTGTTGCTTTTCACTTTACTCTGAATATGCAATGAAAAAGTGTCATTCTTGTTCAGAGCTCTAAAAAAAGGAAGAGTTTCCATTCTTTTCAGTTTTCCGCTTGTTATACAAAACTTTTTAACATTTTTTTTGTTTCGTTTGCTGCTTTTGTTTGCTGTGTTCTGTTACTGTGCTTCCTTTTTAGTTTGCTGCTTTGTGAGATTGCCTGTGTGTGCGTGCGTGTATGTGTTTTTGTGTATTGTTAAAAGACTATTTTTAATGTTGCACTTTTGAGTTGCTGGTGTTGCTTTTTGTTGGTTGCCACATGTGTCTGCCTTATAACAGTACCACTACTACTAAGTCCCAAGCATTTGTTTAGCTTTTGGTGTTAATCTTTTGTTTTATTTTGTCTAGTTTTCTGGCCACAGTGTTTCCTTTTCATTCCTTTGTTGTTATGTTGCCTCAGTTATGTTTCATTGTCTGTTGGTGGCTTTGCCACGCTCATCTTGATTTTAGATTAAGTTTGTCACATATAATTGCATTTCCGTTTTTCGTTTTATTTATAAAAATGACACAGGGACGACTGTGTGAATCAAGGATATGTCATCCATATCATAACATGTTGTCATTCACAAACAGAAAAAAAAGCGACATTGTAGGTTGTCATATTTTATTAGTTTCAAAAGCGTCATCTCAGCCATTTGCTATGATTTTATAAACATTTAATTTAAAATTTGTGTTAATATGTACATTATATTTTTTTCTGAATTTGTAGTTTTAATTGTACACTATGTGACTTGCAGTAATTGTGATTATTTTTTTTACGTTTTCCCACCATTTTTTTCCGCTGTTTAGCACTAAGTTTTTTTTGCAGCAGCACTACGACCGCACCCCCCTTTCACCACCTTTGCACTCAAATACTTTACGTTTTATCAACACCTTTGCCAGAGGTGAGCTTTTTTTGCGTAAACTATGAAAGTTTATTTTTAATTAGATCGATTTTGTTTTTTGCACTTACGTAAAATTAGTTCACTAATCTGTACTATTCATACATTCATTCATTGATTGTAGATTTTTTTCTCAGTATCTCTTATTACATTTATCTGTATTTTATTTGACTGAATTCATGTCACTGAATCATACACAGAATGTATTTATTTATTTTTTCATTTTGTTTATCATTAATTATTTGATAGAAGTCATTTCTTTGAAATTTCATATAATTAAATCTCAGTGAGATTTATATTGAATTGAAACGCACAAAGTTACTTTAATACTGCCATGACTATTTCATGAAAATCGGGCGCATGGGAGACTACAGTGATTATGTAACTATAGTAAACATTTATGGCAACACAAAAAAACTTAAAATGAAATATTGGCAATATTAAGGGAATTCTTTATTATGTTTATATATATTTTTCGAAAGGTGGAAGAAATTTACAGTTGGACAATATTTATCTGACTTACAGATTTAATTCAATTATTCGCCAATAGAATATTTTTGGTTTGTTTTGAAATTTAATTTATTATTTAGAAACAAAGTTAAATATAAATAAAAAACAAAAACAGCAGGTTTTTTTTGTAAATAATTCAAAAATTTTAAACTTTCCTTATAAATGAAAAGAGTTTTATAACAGCTTAGCTTAAATGTTTCCTATAATATCCTTAGAATTAGAAATTGTTTACTCAAAATTAATCTATTTATCATTGCTTTGAAATTGAAAGTTGGTCGTTTTTTGTGACTTGGATTTGTGTGTTTTTATGTCAAATTTAGCTGGTTTTGACTTTAAAAGTCTTTGCTGTTTGAAATATAACACCACAAAGAATATTGTTCTCTTCCTTAACCAACACAACTTGGCTCGAAAAGAGTATTATAAAAATCGGTTCAGCAGTTTCTGAGTTTACCCGTTACATACATACATAGGCTGCAAAGTTTTAGGCCTAATCGATGGATCGAGCCACAAACAGATAATCTCTATCCTTGTCTTAGAGTATAACTGGCTTAGAGTATTACTGTCTCTATTACTGTCTTAGAATACTGACATAGTTTCATCCACTCGTTCTCAAATTATTGGTCTAAAAGTGGCGCTACCTATGCTAGTTTTGTTTACACTGGAATTCAAGTGAATTTTTGGTTTTGAAAAAACATGTTTTTCTTGATGGGAAAAAACACCGTTGATGAAAGGAATAACTTGATAAGTGTTACGGAAAATCTACTCCAGCATATTCAATGGTCAAGTACTGGTTTGGTTAATTTCGTCGTAACTGTGCCAGCAAACATGATGAACCTGACTTAGAAAGGTTACAAGTGGCAGTACCACCAGGAAACATCGCGAAAATTCGTGCAATTGTGTTGTGTGGCCGTACAATTAAATTCAGTAAGTTAGTTAACATCATTAGCATCGCAATGAAATATCATTCCCAAATATTTGCAAATGCAAAATCTTTACGCTTGATGGCTGTCGCATTTTTATACCCTTACCCTTCGGGTAGTAGGGTATATATCATTTGCTACGACCTAAAAGTTTATGTGTTAAACTTCAGAAGGAGTCACTTTACACCCTAGGTTTCTTTAAACCAAATTCGATTCATCACTTTCTAAGTCGTTTGAGCCATGTCCGTCTGTCTGTTCTTCTGGTACGCACGATAACTTTCGAAAGACGCTACCAAATGTTTTGAAATTTTTCACGAGTTAATATTTCTACAAAAATACTTACGGTACTGCAAATCGGCTAAATGGCCCCGCCCCTTCTGGTACCTTCAATACATAATTTCACCTCTTTAGAAATTGAGTATATCTGTATTTAGTAAATCTGTAACAGGATAAAGTTTTGAAAAAAAATTTGAAGTCTAGCTACGCCCCTTTCTGGTACCTCCCATACAAATGTACATTTCCGCCCACTTCATAGATGGAAACATAATATCAATACATCCAACGCTCGTACCCAAATTCTGTATATAGTAAAGCTTTAACAGGATAAATCTTGAAGAAAAAATTGGAAGGCTATGCACGCCGCCCCTTCTTGTACCTCCCATACAAATGTACCATTCCGCCCACTTTAGAAATCGAGAAATAATATCAATATACTACAACATTTTATGTTGTATTGAGGGTAAAGATGTATGAAACTTTCTTATTGGTTGTAATATCGATCGATTACTGCGCCCATTTGTGACAATGAATTAAACATGAACGCATCACCATACACCTGAGTCCAATTGGCAGTCCGCTGAATGGTTGTTGCCCGGCGAAAGTCGTCCAAAGTACCCGAAGACACAACAAGCAATGTTTTAGTCAGTGTTTTTCGAGTATCACATGGAATTATTCCCATTGACCACCTCAAACATGTTAAAAAAATCATAAAAACAATACAACTGTGAGTTAATTGATCAAATGGACGTCAATATCAAAGCCAAGAGCCCTTATTTGGCGAAGAAATAAATGCTCTTTCACTAAGACACCGAAGCGTTGTTCAGATTGTTTTATGGCCTCATTCGCCAGATTAGGACCCCAGCAATTTTACATCCTCTTTCCCAGACTCGCTGGAAAAAGATTTTACTTAAATAAGGAGGGCAAGATGGAAACAAACGCTTATTTTGAAGTTCTCGAAGCATCGCACTATGGAACCGGTATCAAAATGTTGGAGGAACGTTACGATAAATGAATTACTGTAGATCAATGATAAGCATCCCATAGCCTCGCGGGCCGGCAATATTCGGTTTGGTTTTCATACAGACACGGTCGGTAATACACACGTACTGGAACGTTTTGTTTCATTCAAAAAGTCAATCTTTGCTTGAGTGTTATGAAAGCAACGCCACACACGCTTTTTTCGCACTCAACACAAAAACAGACCCATTTACAGACAGAGAAACAATGTTCAACGATTGTTGGGAGAGCACAACATTTTCACCCTGTACAATTCGACAGCGCTGATTCTTCACGTGCGTGCGTTCGCTTATAATCTGAAGTCTGTCTTATCTATGGATATTTAGATTAATACATAAATGACAGTAAATCTGTGATTGTTACACTTACTTAGCACGGCGGGGTTGCTAAGGTTTGATTTTCTAGGACATCCGCAGACTAAAAAAGGTTAGGACGAAATTCTCTAAATGGCGTTGATGCCGAAGAATGAAGCCATATTTACATTAAAAAATACTTTCTATCATTGGGTAGAAAGCTACAGTGATAGAGACAAAAATAAAACACAAAAAATTCTATGGAATGACCAACATTTTGGCTTCATTAGCTTACGTTTAATTTTTAGAAATAATTCCTGGCATATAGCCTCTGCGACTGTGCCTTATGAACGTCGTACTGTTAGTCCAATTTTTCACTTTATTTTTGGGTATCCTCAATAGTGCGTCGAATGTTGGTTTCTAAATGATCTGTCATTGCTAGTTAATCAGCATAGACCAGTGATTTGTCATACCCGCCACAAAAAGAAGTCCTAAGTTACCTAATCCCACGATCGAAGTGGCTTATTGACAGGACCTTTCCTTGAGATAATTCGGTCCCCTGTTGGGCTCAAGAAAGTGAATTAAATTTCGTTGAAATCATTCACCATTCGCGGTTATATTGACACCGGTTTCGAATTTAAAAATAATTGGGCCGATATCGTTGTCGTTACATGTCGACCAATCAGTGACTTTTTTTGGGTCTCAAGAGTTTTATGAGGATTGTGGTCTCTCTAAAAAACAACACTTCTGCTAGTTTACATACCCGTTAAGGCAAAATGAGCCTCATCGCAAAAGACGATTTGACGCCAAAATTAACTGGAAGTTGAACAGTTGTTACTCAGTCCATACTCCGATAACACGACGCAATTGATGGTCCCCTAGCCTTCCTCCATGCACAAGTGGGATCTTATATGGATGTAAGTCATGAATCGATCTACAGTATCCAAACATCTAATTGTCAAGTTATCCCTAAGAAAGTTCTATACCTCTACAAAGACCACCCTTTATAAAAAGAGACATTGAATTCAAAAACTTTTTTAACAGAAATAAAACAATAAAATTACAAATTGAATACTTAGAATAGTACCAACGCAAAAGCAAACAAATGTATTTAATATCATTTTAATTATTGCTTTCCCAATGATTTTTTTTTTTTTTTCATTATCAATTCACAAACAAGTTGACAATTATTTGTTGCTGCGGCAGGCTGTTATTTATTTAGGCATTACTCCCCTTGTTTGGCGCCACCCACTGCTGGTGATTAATAAATGCTGCACTGTTAATATTGATTGAATAAGAAAACAAAAACATTTTACCATTGCGCACATAAAATAGTCATGGAACTTTGCGTTTCATATGACTTTTGTGTTTGTTTTTTTTGTGTTATTTTTACCATAATGTACCGTACTTTTGTTTTGTTTTTACTCATTTGACCATATATTTATTTAGCAATTGTAGGTTACTTTACCATTCGGTTTGTTTTTCTTTTCAGTGTTTTTTATCAAGTAGAAAAATATTCGTATATTTTTCTGATATCTATGTTTTTTGTTTAGCATATGCCCTTGTAATTTTCCTCTCATTATAAATATGTATTATTGCCAAGTTTTTCGACCAAAACAAAACAACGCTAAGCTGCTACTCCTTTTACCTATGCAATGTTGTAATTTCTTTTTATGTTTTATATTTTTAAATTCCTGCATTAACTTTTATGCCTTTTGGTGGAATCAACTCTCAACCAACCTACACAAACACTCACACATATAAACTATATGAAAAACAACCTACCATCGATGGGACATTGTACAATATTGTTTTGCTTCTTTTTGGGTTTCCTTCTTCCTACAACTACAAATTTTCTTGTTCGTTTCGTTTTGAACTACCACCACCAACACTGGCCCCCATCACCGCGTCCAACGACAACATTACTACCACTATATATTCCATATATAACATATATATATATATTTTCAACTACAACTACAACAACAACTACCTGTACTATATTAAAAAATAATTCAACAATTTTCACTAGGTAACAACAAAAACAATTAAATTTTTTTAAAGCACTAGCCTGAATAGTTATGCAGCTGCTATGCTCAAGTCTTAGTGTATGTTGCTCGTTAAAACTTTAGCTGAGTTCTGTTCATGTGAAAGGAACTACGTCATAATTTGGCTTTCTGTCATTACAACTCGAAATTATTGTGAAAATTGCCGGCGGGCAAACAATTGGCACAAGACAACATACAAAACTCTAGCTAAAGCGTACTCAAGTGCTTTGTATCTGTGGCATCCCCCTGCACCCAGTACATTAGAAGAATTTCATAAATTGGCAAAAGCATGCCAAAATTGTTGAATGTCAATTCATACCCTTCCATCCCCCCATTTTCCCTTTCTTCACGCAGTGTAATTGCCTGCTTTGTAATCCCTGAAAGTATGTTTTAAAAACTGATTATAAACTCATCCTGAAAATATGTTTCAGTTTTCTGTTTTCATTTATACTTTATACAATTGCATTATACTCGTACTCTTTCTTGTATGAATCATTTGTTTTGTTTATATTTGTGATAATACAGCCTTTTGTGTATTACGAAACCGCTCTAATATATCCCCCATTCATACAGTACGCCCCCTCTGCTCCTTGGCCATTTGTGCCTGAATACCCGACGTGGTGCACAATGTGAACGACGAGTAAGCCAAGAGAGACTGTGCGCCATAGTAGAACGTTCATGCGAGTACTATTAGTCTATTTCCATAACTGTGCAACTATGATGATGTTGACAAGTTTCCTCATTATTAACAACCAGTCTCTAGTGACACTTAAGGACGACCTCATTTTCCTTGTTGCCGTTGTTGTCGTCATTGCTTTTTTGTTCTCCCTAAGATATGCACACTTACTCGGCCCAGCCAAGCATGTGTGAGCGAGTACAACTACGGAGCTATGAATACTTGCACTTGCAGGTACACCTTTTTGTACTTAAAAGAATAGAGCATACTTTATGGGGGTCTTACTTACTACAAGAGTAAGTTGCATATGCAACAGTGTCTATTTATGTGAGGTGAGTGTGCTGGAGAAAATGAAGGCAAACAAGGATGCACTTGTTGTTATCCTTATGAAAATGTTATTATCCTAACCTGGTATTTATGGGTGTTAGGTTGGCAGCAACACAAATACGATCATTATTAAAGGGTTTAAAGAACATAAGGGCAATATGTCGATATTATTTATGGTTATACTTACAGGTACAAGGAATATCCGGTTACTGTTTATTACATATTTGTGGAGATTTTTTGTGTGTGCGTGTGTTTTTTTTAAGGAGGTAACATTGCATCATTATTTTAAGCATTAATTATGACCTTAAATATTTGATATGTAAAAGTCTTTCTGGAAGATTATAACAACTGCTTTTGTTTGGAAAATTTGATAAAGTTTAAAATAAAAGAACACAAAAGAAATTTTGCATTTTGTGGGAATTTTATTACATTTTTGAAATAAATTAATTTAAATGGAACTAAAAAAGTACTTTAAAAAAAATGAAAATTTTAGAGCAAAATTCAAATAATACTCAGAGCGTTGCGTGACTAGTTTGAAATTTTTTATTACGAACTAAGTATCAATATGGGGGGATATTTGTTTTACTAACAATTTTAAGGTTTTTTTCGGATATAGAAAGTCTATGGAAAATAGTTTTCGATAGTCTGAAATGTTTATGTGGCATTTTACAAACAAAGCCGTCATCAAAGTTAATCAAGGATTAGTGATGGTCATAAACATATTTATTTTCAGGACTGAGATCTAAACACGGTACAAATTTGAGTTAATTTAACATATTGTAGTGTTGAGTCGTTCGCGAGGTGTACATTTTTTGACTTGAGGACTGAGAGTTTATAATAGTTTTATGTTGTGATTTAAGTTTACAGGACTTAAAGGACTTTTGTGTTGAGTTGTTCGTACCAGGTGTAAGTCCAATAATCTCAAAAAAGCCCACAACAACGTACTTAACTTTGAGTCGGAAATTAAATTCTGTAATGATTACAGGGCATTCACAGGACTCAAAACCTCTAAGAATAACCTCACACGGTACACTCCCCGGGGTCGTAAGGTATGGGCAATGATTCACAGGATTGAGAATAACTTCATATGGTAAACCTTCGACTTATTATTGTGTTGAGTTGTCCGCGAGATGTCAGTGAGTGCTTTGAGGACTGAGAGTTAATTAAAGTGTTATTGTTTTGTTGAGATGTTCGTACCAGGTGTAAGTTTAATTATCTGAACATAAATCTTTAATACTTAGTCGGAAAAAAAATTTTGTAATGATCAGAGGACACTCGCTGGACTGAAAACCTCTCATAACAACCAGGGCGTAGGATATGTACAAGAATTCGCTGTATACAGAATGACACCTTGACATATGACACCTTGGATATCGTTAAGGACTCGCAGGATACACATTGACCTCGAATCGCACAATCTTTTAGTTTGCATGATACTTGCAGACTGTAGGATATAATCAATAACTAACAGGATACCTGGTGTACAATCAATTTTCTCAAAATAAATCACAACAAAATCTTTAATACTTTGTCGGAAATAAAATTTTGTAATGATCAGAGGACACTCGCTTGACTGATAACCTATCAGAACAACCAGGACGTAGGATATGGACAAGCATTCGCTGGATACAGAATGACTTCATATGACACCTTGGATAACGTTAAGGACTCGCAGGATACACAGTGATCTCAAGCCGCACACTCTCATAGTAAGCATGATACTTGCAGACTGTAAGATATAATCAATAACCAACAGGATAGGGAGCAACCTTACACACATATGCTATTAAACTTGAGGATATTGACAAGGACTTGCTTAATGTAAAATTACTTTGTATGATACTTTCTATTGTACACAGAGTACAAAGCAAAGTCTCGTAGGATGGCGTAAAAATGGGTTTGAAAAATGTAGCTCCATAAAAGCCCTTTATGAAGTCCTCCAAAAATTATTTTCTTCGTGAACACACGCTTCCTACGCATTAAATACAAAAACGAACATAATTACACACAGAGAAACATTATTAAATGAATGTTGTTAGAGCACAACATTTTCATCGTATTCTTGTGTGGTTATGCCTACCACTGTATTTAGAACATTGAGCCATGTCCGTCTGTATAGCTAGTAAGAAGTAAACATTCAAAGATCCTTATTAAAATGTACGAGTCTTAATATTTTCCAAAATGAAGGGTTTTACTGTACTTCCCTAGTACCTTAAGGCTAATTTGGAATTTCTCATCTCCTCTCTCTATGTTGTCTATTGCACTGTGTTATGAAACCATAAAAATCCACAATATTGGAACGATGTGCGTATGATTGATATAAGCTCCGCATACAATTTTTATAACTTATACGTTGTTCATTAGAGTGTGTCCATTTGTATGGAGCACAAAAATGCACCAAGTGTTTATGAAAAACCCAAAAAACCATGGTCCTAAAATCAAAATCGAGCCGGTTTTTTTTCGTATTGGGGAAAAAATCAACAACAATTTCCGCAAGGAGTACTCTTAAAGGAGTAAAATGTATGACCGACCCCCAGTCATTTTTCCCTCCAAACATATGGCCTCCAGATCTTCACGCCCTAAGGAGGCTCCCATAACAAATCAAAGTTTTATAAAATTTGCTCGTTACTGCCTTAAAGGAGTTAAATGTATGACCGACCCCCAACATTTTTGCAACCCTTAGAATTTCTCAAAACATATCTATACTCTATCTTGAACCCTCATACAATTTTTATATTTTTTTAAATCAGCCCCAGCCGCTCTTATATATAGTGTATCCTAGAGGCGTAAAATGTATGACCGACCTCCAATAGTATAATTCTAAGGGGACTACAAAATTCACTTAAAACGACCAAAACAACAAAATTCTAATCAAAATAATTTATCCGTTAAAATTTCACAGTTCAACATTTGTTAGTTCATTGATTTGGGACTCAATTCTGAGAACTGCACATGAAAGTAGCCCCAAAAAGAAGAAGTTCTGCATAATTCGTTTTGTCAAATTACATGCCATAATAATTTAATATCGATTTGAAGTTAGTAAGTATCGTATAGGGAAATTTGTCACGTTTTAGGCTGTTTTGTTTGTCATAAGTTGTACTGTGTTTGTCCAGAAATTGTGAACAATGTAGAAAATTTTTGTATGAAAGCCCCCTTAGGGTGTGAAGATAGGCGGCAGGTATGTTAGAGGAAAATGCAGACAAATTTAACTGTCGGTCATACATTTTGCCCCTTTAGGAGACATCACGGGACTTTAATTTCAACTATGGGTTTAGCACTGAAAAGAGTAGATTTTCTGTAATATTTTTCAATTAACTTAAAAAAAAAACAAGTTTATTCTTCGAATATCGTAGCATAATTTATTTAATATACATTTTAATTTGTCTTCGACCACTGTAAATTAATATCGTCGATCCACAGTACATTAAAAATTGTGTATTTATTTAAACACTTATCAAGTTGTAATATAAATACAACATATTTTCAACTTAACCTTAGCACAGGAACATAAACATCGCTCTAAATAAATAAAAACATCAAATAGCAGGAGTATGAAAAAAGTTTCACAATAACCACTTGTTTATATTTAATATCTTTGTTTTTCCTGTCCAAATTATAACACCTCAGTTTTTGTTTTCTCTTTATGTAAGGAAAGTGAAGTGCTAAATGTTTACATAAATCTTTCTATAAATATGGGTTTCATTTACATGAATGTGAATTTATAACACGAATTATTCACATTTCCAACAAAAATATAACATAATATGTACTAGAATATAAAAAAAAGAAAATAATGCTGAACTACATAGAGCGGACATTTAGATTAGGTGCATAATTTATTGATGCTGCAACACAAGCAAACATAGAAAAATACACCCGCTACAAACAGGAACACCATTTGGCAAACGAACAGTGGGATAGAGTAGGTTGGTATTACAAAAAATTTAGACTAGTTCAAATAAAAAACAAATAATGAAACAAACATAATATACTTGTTATCAATATATAAGCCCTATTCACAATCATGTGCATTTGAACAGATAAATAGCCGATACAATTTGATCTACGGCGGCGACAGAACAGAATAATCTCAGCGTTAGCTGTATATGTGGGGGATGAGCGTCGTCGTTTATACATCGACTGCAAGCCGGCCGGCTTGGTTCTCTGAGTGTCAGCAGTCGGTTTGCAATTAAGTGTTGCATATGTCGAGTAAATATAAACTATGGGTTTTTAGTGTTGCGTTTTAACGCAAGAGTAGCAAGTGTATATTTTGTTGGTGTAGAGTAAAAATATACTATACCATTTGGCAAATGCTACGATGCAAGATCATTTGCACAAGATTATGAGTAGGACTATTGTATTGATAACCGTGCAACAAAATTGCTGTCACGATCGCTTACTCTACCTAATTATTAAATCCGCCCGGAATATATACAAAAATTTAAGATTGCATTCAATTACAAGAATTTTTAATGTAAACATCAACTTTCTAAAAAAAACCCCCCATAAACATTGTCCACCACTGTGCCACATTTATTGCTACCAACAATAGAGAGCTGCACAATACTTCGTTGCCACAACTACATGCACATACGTACAACCAGGACATCATAAATAAATAGCGCCTAAAAGCGGTTTATAAAAATGAATTACTTATGCATATAAATAAATGGGTGCCACACCGCCAACAAACACACAGACAAATATTAAAACAAATACAGCAAAGTACATATGCTTGTTTGCATAGAGTTTCAAATAAAATGCAAGTCCGTGCTACTGCTACTGCTGTTCTTGTTGTTGGTGTCGTTGGTCCATGTCGGTGTGGTTGTTTCTCTAGTTTCATCTCTCGTAGCGCCCGCAACTGTTTAAAATATGATGCTCCTGTGGTTGTGATAAAATGTTCGGAGGTGGTTGCATTGCCCGATCTCTACACATGTGAATATTTGAAATTATAGCAGTGTGTGAGTGTTTAACCTGCGGCGCTGATTGTAGTGTTGTGTTGCGTATTTTTGAGTGTGTTTTAAATACACACATAGGTATTTAGTTAATGCACTTTATGTGCATTCATGGCGCATAATTTAGTTGCTTTTACCGATTTCGAAAACGCACTGTCGTCTCGCTTTGACTATATGGTTATTGTTGTGATGCATCTATGTATATTTTAAAAATTCATAAAACTGTGAGCTCGTCTTTGCTTTTATGGTGCCAAATACAATATAGTTAAAATATATTACCTAACGATGTAGTGTTGTTTACATATACAACTGCACCTAACCCAAATTTACGCAGACGTATCTAGTACGCTAGTACACTTGTGATGGAATGCCAGTTTTATATTCTAACATTAAGGCAACGCTGCAAAATTGCAAACTCAAATATTTTATGTGGTTTATTTGGCAAAACGTTGCGTGTTTTATGGTGTATTTTGAGCACAAGTCAAAGCTTGATGTACCTTATCACACAAAAATGCTACCAAATGCAGTCTGTGCCTATGTATGTGTACCATCGGTCATCAATCATGACTCATCATCACTGGCCATCTAAGGACCACCCACCGTTGCCACCGCATGCTGCTTTTGAACATGAAACCTCAAATTTAGTGATTTCTATTGGCATAATACATAGCCGGCATTTAGATGATGGCGCTTGGGTAATTTTATTTTATTTGCCCGAGAAGAGGTTTATTGAGCTGTTATTATGTATGTACACTTAAATGGTATTAATATGTTCCATTTTTTTTAATGATGAATAGTTAATACTTTTTCACATTATTTTAGTAGCTACGATAGACAACTTGCCACCAGTTTCACCAGTTTGGAATGTGACTTTCCTTTTAGTTCTAACTTATTAATAATTGTGTTAATAATGCAGAATTATGAAAATAAGCGATATGACAAACTGTCAGGTGAAATCCAAAATACTTAAGATAATTTACAAACGTTCGTCTCTGCAAAAATAGCTAGTCTTTGATGAAATAACTGCCTTCATATGCAGAAAACAATATGGTGTCCTTGTGTTTGGTCGCACAAGAAGTGACGCTTCTGCTGACAATATGTTTTTCTGTCAGTACTTGTATATCACAGTACAACTAGAGTGTTCAAATACCTACTTTTTTTAGAAACCCGGTTTCCGAGTTATTCGAAAAATTGATTTTTAAGAAAAATCGGATTTCGAATACAGCATTTTAAAGAAAACCGGTTTAACCGGTTTTTTCGGTTTTTTCCTAAAAAGTTAAAAATACTTATAAAAAAATATAATTTGGTTTAAAAAAATGCATTTATTTAGTATGTTATATCAATCGAATTGGGAGATCGTGCCCAAATCCTACATTTAGTAAAACTATAGCAGGACAAAGTTTTGGAGAAAAAACTGGAAGTCTAGCCCCATGTGGTACCTCCCATACCCATCAGGTACCACCCACTTTAGAAATCGATTAATATTATTAATAGATCCAACGCGATCGTGGCCAAATTCTGTTTTTAGTATTGGTCAAACAGAATAAAAATTTGTAGAACCAATTTGGAAGCCTAGCCACGTACCTGCTGGAACCTCCCATACAAATGCACCATTCCGCCCACGACAGAGATGGAGTAGTAATATCAATACACCCAACGTTATCGTGTCCAAATTCTGTATTTATTAAAGCTAAATCGGGATAAAGTTTTGAAGAAAAATACTTTAAGTCTATCCACGCCCCTTCTGGTACCTCCCATACAAATGTACCACTTCGCCCACTTTAGAAATCGTGTAATGATATCAATATACTAGAAAATTATATGTTTTACTGAGGGTAAGGGTACATGTAAGTCGGCTTACCCGACTGAAAATTTCTTACTGGTTAAAATAATATTTAAGAAATAATATGCAATTTAAGTGTTCAATTTTGAGTCAATTCTTCTGTTTCGTTTTTATAAAGCTTGATACAGAAAACACGCGCTCACTTATTGTGGAAGTAGGATTTATTGGCAAAAGAGCGTTTAGAAGGATGTTGAGCTTTTCTGTCCTTTTATTAAATCTATCGAAATAGTTGAAATCATCATATAGTCTTGTGTAATTGCAATTTGTTTTCACTGGTGGATTTTGGATGTTATTTATTGTCATGTTTAAATCGTTGCAAAGACTACCATTAGGAGATTCCCCCATCTCACAATCTGAACTGTTAATAGACTCTGCCGTTGTTGGGGAAATTAGAGAATAAAATCTTTTACAAAGCTCGTTAGCAAATTCCATCGTTTCCGCCTTTTAGACTTCTTTACACAGGATTAGCTTGTAGGATATTTTCCAATCCTAATACATATAATTAGGGTATTCAATGTTTGTAAACGAGAATAATTTAGAAGCTTTTTAAAGTTTTAAAATTCAATTTCAAATTAATTTAGAAAAAACTTTTTACATTTTACAAACAAGAATGTTTTTAGAAGCTTTGTAAAATTTTAAAATTCAATTTCAAATTAATTTAAAAAAAAAAACCGAGTACCCGAAGGAAAAAACTCGGTTAAACCGGTTATTCGAAAATGGCATTTTTGCAAAAACCGGCATACGGTTTTAAATAAAAAAACCGGGTTACGGTTTTTCGGTTTCGGTTTTGAACACCCTAAGTACAACGTTTTTAATTTTTGATCTGGGACTCAATTCTGAAAACTGCTCGGGAAAGTAGCCCCAAAAATAAAAAGTTCTTCATCATTCGTTTTGTCAAGTTACATGCCATTATAATTTAATGTCGATGTGAAGTTAGTAATTATCCTAAAGGGGAATTTGTCACGTTTTAGGCTCTTTTGTTTGATAATTTCTTTAATCTGTTCATATAACGTTTCTCTACGTAAGCAACAGTTTCACTTTTCCATTCATCAAATGATTTTGAACTGGGTTTATTTTGGAGCAGTTACAATGAAACTGTTATAATTCATGGCGTATGATTTACGTAGTATATTCCTTATGATAATCATACGCCGCCATATAACAATATAACAAAAGAACCTAAAACGAACCAAACTACCCTATAAGATCTTTACTAACTTCAAATCGATATTAAATTATTATGGCATGTAACTTGACAAAACGAATGATGCAGAATATCTTCTTTTTGGGGCTACTTTCACGAGCAGTTCTCAGAACTGAGTTCCAAAGTCAGGTGTTGTACTGTGTTATTAAAGGTTTTCAATTTAAATTTCCATAGGTAAATCATTTTATAACCATTTAACTTAATTTAAAATTGATTCTTGATCAAATTTTATACATCTCCCCCCTCTTTATGTCTATGATGATCTCCCTTAGCTCGCGCTTCATTTGGCCAATTCTAATTTCCAACTGCGCGCGGCGTAATCAAGTGTAATCATCGCCCACGCACCACATTATATCAGTTGGCCAATTTATGTTGTTGCCAACAAATAAACGCTGTTATTACAAAACGCACACGATGATGTTTATTATTTTATCATCATTACATTGTCCTAAAATGAAAACAGTAACTTATTATTATTTATTCAAATTGAAGAGATAAATTTTTACAGCAAATTAAAATTTGGCTGGTGTTGACGATATTACCTATAATACTAACGCATAATAGTGGAAATAATGTTCATGTTCTCGCACACACACAAACAAATACTTACAGTTGCGAGGACAGCGCTGTTGTAACATGTAATGTCATCATCGTTGATATGCCGTTACTGCTGCATTGAATTTGTCAACCGTTGTTGTAGTAGCGCACTTCCGTTTCCGTCTATTGTTGTGTGTATTAAATTGGAGCAACTACAAATGACAGTCAGTGCATGTAACCAGATGATGCTTCCACACACACACACAGGTTATCGTCATCGCCATCATCAAGTCACACCATGCAATGGCTGGATGTTCGTTGTACAGTGATTGCTGTAGTTAATGCCACCTTCGTTATATTGCCATTGGCATTTGTCGATAATGTGGCTGCTAGCTGTTTGGTATAGCATGAACATAATGTTGCAGGATTTACTGTTTTATTTCGCCAATACAATACAACACATGCTCGTATAATTACATAAATATATAGCAGTGTGTGTGTGTGGTATTTGACTGTTGCAGATTTTATGTTTTAAACACTTCATTGACTACGAAATGCATCCAATCATTTGCAGCACTTTCGTGTTGTGTGTTCTCGTATGTGCGTGGTTACACAAGTGTGTGTGTGCGTGTGAGTGTTCAATTCATGCTTCGCTAGTTTTCAATGTGAGCCATTTATTAAATTAGTTTACAGTTGTGAGATTGTTGTGCTGCCGGTCGGTGGCTGGTTTAAATTCATGGCATATTTCTGAAAAACAAATCAAAGGGCAAAAACTGTTCTCAATTTCTTTACGAAATCACAAACAAATGTATGAAAGAAATAATTGTTGAGTGAATTGTAAACAAAATATAAATTTTTCCACAAAAGAATGCTGTAGACCATGATATTGTCTAGGGTTCGTATTTGTTATATGTTCACAAAGTATCTCAACTTTTACTTCATTGTAAAAGAATTACAATTTAGCGTCGAGAAGAGAAGTTATTTGATTGTAATGCCACGAAATGCAACGAAATATATTATTTCGTTAAAGTTTGCATATTTGAAAATGCATATAAAGAATAAAGAAAATCCCATTTCCCAACAGGCATATCAATATCTAATTGTTAGACATTGCAAAGGTATAATTTACACTACAATCAGATTACATGCCAACCGTGGCATATTGCTTAGAACAGGCGTCTATCATGCATGCAACCTGGGTTTGAGTCCTTTTACAGTAGTCAAGCACGTTGGCATGTCTGGTAACCCCTTCTCACCAAAGCTGACTTTCAGAATCAACGTTTAACTATTGGTCACCTGGTTTGATTCCAAATATAGAAACTTTTAAACTTATTAAGCAATTTTGTTTGTGATAGCATCGGTGCTAGTACCGAAAGCTCCAGTCGCCAACAATAATTATATTGGACATTTGGAGAATGAAAGTGCACTGCGATTGCTCACACTCGCTAATAAGCGCAACTATGTGCCCACTTTAAAACAGTGTTTGGCGGTCTTCATGCGCAATCCAAACACTGTCCATCCAAACACTGAACCGGCCACCTGGGACCGGCCGTGGCATAGTGGTTAGAACTAGGGTGATCAATTATTCGGGTTTTTGCGAAAACCGGTTTTCGAATTATTCGAAAAATGCCATTTAAAAAAAACCGGTTGCTTTTTTTGAAATTCACAAAAAACCGGATAATCCGGTTTTCAAAAGTATGCCAAATAACAAATTCAAACACAATTTAGACCAAAAATTTTATTAAAAAATAACAGAAAACAATTTAATTATACCTATAAGAAGTAGACTTTTAGTTTAATTATAATTACAATGCACAACATTAGTGAGATCAGTTTGTTTTTTTAACAAAGACAAACGAAACAAAACAATTATTTGTAAATACTTGATTATATATAAATATATTTAATTTAGTCTTTAGTTTTCCCTAATGTATCATTTAAGAAATAAGATACAATTTAAGTGCTTGAGTGTATACCAATTTTTTCTTTGGTTTTTATAAAACTTGACATTGAAAATGCCCTTTCACTCAATGTACTAGTTGGACTGATAGTGTACAAGGCGTTTAATAATCTGACAAGGTTTTGAGTCCTTTTGCCGCACTTATCCATATATAAAAAATCAAAAATCATTTTTACTTGAATATTTTAGAAATGCGTCACTAATTGGGAGTTTACTCGTACTTAAATACAAAATGAGAGTATTCAGGGCTTAAACACGTCGTTCTGGTATACGTCTTTTTACAATTTCATATAAATTTATTGACAATTGGTTTTGAACTGTTGAAAAGTGTTTAAGTAAAAATTTAAAAATACCTTCTGCATCAGCTAAAGTCGAAGAGTTTGCAGAAAGTTTTTGCATAGACATTTAAGGGAGTCACTAAGCACAGACAAAGTTGCGATATTATTTTCACTAAATGGTGTCAGTCCTAAGTCCAATAAAGTTTGATTCACACATTTGTGCAATTTTAAAAATTGAGAAACCATATTGGCCATAGAATTCCAGCGGTGCTTAACATCATGGATAAGTTGAAGTTCCTTATTAAATTGGTCTTTTACAAACATTTTTCTTTCGCTTTTCAGCCGACTTATTAAACATTGAAGATATATAAAACTGACAATTAGGTTATTCGACCGAAACAATGGAAAAAAGCATGTACGAGTACACATTTAACACAATTATGAATAAATTTAAATAAAAAATATCGAACGCCAAAAAACCGAGATTCGACAAAAAATAACCGGATTATTCGATATTCGAAAAACAGGGATTTAAAAAAAACCGACGGTTTTTATGAGTGAAAAAAACCGAGTAGCCGGTTTCTGAAAACCGAACTGATCACCCTAGGTTAGAACACGAGATCATGCGGGAGATCCGTGGTTCGATGCCCGGCTCCAGTCATCTAAATTTTTTTTTTCTTTGCCGGTCCCCTCGATGTTGTCGAAAGCAACTTCGCAATATAAGTGACGTTCGCATTCGTCGATAAACAAGTGCCGGAACTCTATAAGCAACAGCTGGGGACTCAGCCCGAGGTTGACAATGTGGCTGTATACTGCAGAAGTCCGGCCAAATATTACATATGAATGTCTGGTTTGTTTAGGAGTACCTAAATAAGTGTAATCTATTAAAAATGCTTCGCAAGGTCCAAAGGATAGCTGTAATTTGAATAACTGGGAGCACAGAAGGAGCACAGCGCAAGCGGCCTTGGGTATGTATTTGTGCCTTGCGCCCCTGGAATTATACGTCAAGGCTATTGCGGCCCGTCATTGGCATCGGTTCACACACGATCATTCGAGTATTTTTTGGCTTTTGGGAAATGACGATTTTTTTCATCTGCCACATCTTAGTGATTTACAGCGGGATCCAAAGGATGGCTGTAATATGGATTACTGGGGCTAGAAGGAGCACACCGCAAGCGGCCTTGGGTATGTTCATGTGCCTTCCGGCCCTGGATTTGTGCGCTGAGACTATTGTACCCTAGAAATCTATCAGACCGAGGGAAGCTCGCTATTGGCATTAATCCACACATGGTCGTGCGAATATTCTCCCGATTTCGGGTGATGACGACTATTTTCATTTGGCTCTCTTATTGATTTTTTTTACGAAACTTGTGGATTTCCGTAAAGTAGACGTTGAAATCGAAATGGAATGACTGCGGGCTCTTTGCGAAGACTCCATTTTTGTCTTTACTGACTGATCGTAGATATAACACTGCACAGGAGGTGGTACTTACAGCAAAGCGCTGCAGCTAAGTCTCTCTTAAAGGCTACATAATGAATGCAGTGCTTTTCAGGCTGAGATACTGGTCATTCAGAAAACATGCGGAGGGTAAAATAGAATATAGAATTGATTCTTGCAGATGGATAACCATATGTGTGGATAGTCAAGCTGCAATAAAAGCGATAAATTTTTCACAGTTATTCTCCAACTTTGGTGAGGACAAGTTTCATATCAGTGAGGACAAGTTTCACGATAAAACGTATATTAGTTTGTAAAAATCGTTTAACAAGTGTTTAAACTTTGTAATACATTCAAGCAGATTTTGGCTTTCGAATACCATTTCGACTAAATTTGATTATTTTATTGAAATTGTGCATTAAATATTTATTTAATTTCCTAAAAGAATATATATCCGCAATACTCTAAGCCAAATTAAACATTGCACATTTCAAATTTCCAAACTTCCATATGCTCTTTAAATGTACATTGCGTGGTCTACAACAATTTCCGCCCCTTCGCTTCCCCATACAATTTGGTGACGATTTGTTTGCTGTTTGCGGTGAAAATATATTTTACGATTGTCTGATTGTATGTGAATTTTGTATAGACAAACAGAAAAATATATACAAGCAATTGCCGTTTTGTGTCTGCATTGTTAAATATTTATAAGGGCTGCAATTTACGGCAGAATGAACAATTCAGTTTTTATATTTCTACTTGCATATAATACGTAATTGCAATGATATTTTGGTTTGGTCTTGTCTGTCTGGTCTCTTTTGCGTTGTAATGAAAACCAAGTGCTTTCTGATTTTTCACATTTCCCTATACTTACACACACACAGACATACATACATACTTAAGTATACGTCTTGGTCTACACAATGATTTTCCACTGTTGTGTGCTGTGTACTTTCCCTACATTAAGATGCCAATCTGTGTAAGTATGTTTGTATTAAGCACACAAGTGTACAACCCAGCGGCGGAATTTGAGAGGCCTTCCTCATATAATACATGCAGTAGTCATTATTTGGGAATAACATTTCAAATAAGGAATACAGAACGCATGATTTTTCATCAGATTTAGGCATTTTATGGACTGACCTGTCAAAGACATGTAAAAAGAAGGCAGAGAGATTTCATACACATCCCCTCTCGCTTCCAAATAACAGGGGTATTGCATGCCTTCTAAATGGAAAGAATTGTTAATACGTTTTTTTTTCAACTTTTATGAAGGCCTGCCAGAGGCCTTTGAAAAGAAGGCAGAGGGGTTTCATACACATACCCTCTCGCTTCCAAATATAAGGGGTATTGGATGTCTTCTAAATGGAAAAAATTGTTAATTTCCGTGGAAGGGGTTTTTTTAAACAGTGTATCATTAGTTTCAACCACACAATTCGAATGCATCTTCATAGGCTAGACAGTAGCATCGCTGACTAACAATCACGAGGTAGTGGGTTCAAACTCCAGCAAAGTTTACTGTCGTTGGAAAAAAAATGTAAGTATAGAGAAAAATATATATAAGTGAGAAATATCTAAAAATAACCGGTGCGCTCTCAAAAAAACTAAATAATTTGAGGGTGCACTGTATAGTTTTTCTTTTATTTGCAAGTCATTATTTTTTCATGTGTATGCTGGCCTTCTATAATGCCTTCTAATAGAAAGCATCCATAGGGCCCCTTTACAGAAAGTTTCCATGAGGCCTTCTTATAGAAAGCATCCATAAGGCCTTCTTATGGAAACCGGCGACGGAAGGCCTTATTTTCCAATGTCACGCAATGTAAAAAAAGAAAGGAAGAAAGAAGGCCAAGGAAGTCATACCGGATCCAAAAGAAGGCCTTCAAACTCATGAACGAAGGCCTTCCTTCTCATGATTTCCGCCGCTGGGAATGTGCCAGTGTACACACAACACACAGAGCAGCAATGTAGATTTTACACACCGAGAGGAAGTCGAATGGCGGTCGCACTCATACTCTCACACACAAACCATAATAAAGTACATAAATACATTGGGAATATGCAAAAGGAAGGATGTCTTCGCAAAAATGACGTTATTGTTTATGGTTATTTTATGTAATAACAAATTGACCACAATTTCCATAAAATTAATGATAAATTAAGTAAACTTTTAAAGCGTGTAAACCCCAAAGAGAAAATTATGCAAACGTCTGTGGTTAAGGGGTTACAGTAATTCATTTCAATTTGAATTTACAATTCATTGCATTGTGATAACACGTTGAGGGAAATAAATGTACGAATGAAATTTAATATGTAGCTATGCTAAACATTGCTGCCAAATACACCCTCTGTAATCTTATCAACTGCTATACAGGTCCTTCAATCTAAAATAGTGTCACCGAGTTTGAATACATGACAATTGTTCGCAAACGACAAAATAATTTCTCAATAATTAGCCTAATGCTTGGGAACAGGAGTAGGAACTGCATCGTTTGCAAGTCATTTGTGAAGCAATTAAATCCATTCGATCTCAAAATAATAGCACTCACATGTGTCCATTCGGACAAATGAATGTGCAAATACATATGAGAATTTAGCTATAAATGGGACAAATCACACAGAGAGAGACTGATGGACCAATGGTCCGGACCCTCAATGCAAATGCAACGGAATCCATTTGTTCGCCTTTTTCTCGCAATGCTAACAATTCAAACGAATATTTACAATGCACTGCCACACATACATACATACATACATACATAGATGCGTTTAGAAAAATACATAGAGGCAATTCTAGTGTTGCACTAGCCACAGATTTCAATCAGTAAAAGCTAAATAACATGCATTAATATGTATGGCTCTGTGATTTGGTCGCATTGAAGTGCAGTGAGGAGTTTGTGTGTGTAAGAGAGGGAGAGAGGAAGAAAGGATGGGATAGAATGGGCTTTTCAGAGCAAAGAGCTGTTATGTTATAAAACGCGTCAAATCAACTCAAATACGCTGTGGAAAAATATGTCGCGAATAAAAAAATTTGGAAACGAGAATTTTTTTGAAAATTATTAAAATTAAAGTCTTACAAATTAAAAGTGATAACTTCAGCAAATACACTTTAACAATTTGACCTCTAATCTATACTACATTAATATTTGTGGACCTCGTTTTCAAAAGCACTTTTACACGTCCGATTTGTTAGAAATTTTACATTGAGACGTATTGCAATTATCAAAAAAAATAATGATGATGGCATGCGAAGAAAATAATTTATTTTTATGAATCTTAAATCTGAATCTTATTTTAAATAAAATCTTCTTCCCATGATAAGTTTTTTAGGTTTGAAAGTTAAAACTATACAATGGACAGTTTGTAATAATGTAGCATTTACTCTTTTTTTAATTTCTCTCGCCCATTTAAAGAAATTATACCATACATTCACGTTTTATAAACTACTAGCTTCCCCGGCTCGCATTGCATCACCCATACTCACAGTGAATCGTCTTAAAAATTTAAGCAATATAGGTAAAATGCAAACGCTTCATAAAACTAACAAACACGCCAATTATGTGATTGTAACGTTATCCCATTGGTCTGAGTGATTGTACCGCATTAGTCTCTCTTTATCTCTAAAAGTACGAATTTAAAAGATACTTTCGTATCGCACAACTAAAATGGACTGGTACTCCCACTAATTCAATAGTAAGCATGCCCATATACGATTATAACTTTAGCCGTTTGGTCCGGGTGATGATAACAGTTTTATCCCTTTTCACCGCCCATTACCTAGCGAAACGAAATCCTTCATGTTTTAGTAACATATGTAGCAAATCTCATCTTCATACCTATAATGGATATAACCGATTGAAATTTCGGTTTTTGTGGGAGGTGCCACGTCCCATCAAACTATGTTTTCATGAAGCCTATAATAGAGGTCATATGGACAGTCTGAAACAAAGAAAATATAATTGCAATCGGTCCATTGCATCGCCCACATTTCACAAACAAAGTATTTTTTCTTATACGACCGATATACGTACCAAATCTCGACATCGTACCTATAATGGTTTAAAAGGTACAGCCATTTAAAAATTAGTTATATGGGGCGGTGCCACGCCTATTTTACCCCCTTTTAGTCTGAATTTCCCGTCTTTGTGCGTGCCTACGTCATAAAAGGAGTCTACATTCCAAATTTCACGGTTCTTGCTTTAGCCGTTTGGGCTGGGGTCAGTCAGTCACCGAAGCATTTTATATATATAAATTACCCTTATATTTCTACTGTCATATCTACCTACCACTAGCTGGCGATTAAGCCTGTACGATCTCTTTTTGCGCTAGTGTGGATAGCATTAGTGAGACAAATTTGTGTTTTTAATGCCAGCCATAGTGCTATGAATGCGTTATTCAATATTGACAGTTCAAATATAAGCAACGCTGTCATTTTTACCCCATTCTCTTGGGCATCACTAGCACTGCCACTTTGTCATTGTTTACCCTAGTCTGATGCTGCAAAAGTCTCCATTGTGCTGGACAGAGAGAGGGAATGGTGAAATGTTAGTGGCTGCCCTTAGGATTGACTGATATTGTGGTGGTGTACAGGTACTAAATACTAATTTAAATGTTTTTTTTTTTTGCAAAATTAGATTGAATTTATCATATGAAGGCATATCAGTAAAAAAAATACAAATATTGTTTTGAAATAATAGATGTGATAGTTTACACAACACATTTGTGCAAATTTTTACTGGATTGTGTTCGTTTAGTCCAAGAGTCCAGTAAATGAGAGAGATAGAGAAAGAGAGCATAAAATTTAGACAGTTCAATGCTAAATTATTTACCCCCAAAAATGTAATTTATCCAACCAAAATTTGCAAAATAGAAGAGCTGTTAGAAATTTGAAATTTGTATTGCTCAACTCCAAAATGAGTCCCATTGTTTCTTCAGGGTCATTAGGGATAAAGATTATTTCATCAAATTCAACAAAAATTAAAATCAAATAGAAACACATCATCTGTTTTCTTGCAAATTTTTACTGGATGTTGTTCGAGTACTTTTTTTCCAAATTTTGAATGAAGAGAGTAATATCGTTGTTACTCTCCCAAACTACCATCTTGCAAATTATTGCAGAAAAAGTAAACGAACGCAGCTAATACCAACTTATTTAACGTCTTTAAAATTAAAAACAAGTTTTAAAAAATATTTGTATTTATTTTTAGATATATTTGTTTAACTATCAACTATATAGCAAATGCTTTCTTATCCAGCAACTACTCAATAAGATACGTCTATACCCCACTAATTTTAGCTGTATGCTGTAGGCAATTGTTTCACTTTCGCTCCTTTCGAAAAAGTGCAACAGTAGCACAAGATCAACGAGTACACTAACTTTTGTCTTTTTTAATCCCTTAAAATACTTATTGCGAAAAAAATCCTGTTTTTATACCAGTATTGCTTCATAAGAAGAACGGATACCCCATTTTATGTAACTGTAGCTTTAGTCTGGTGATGGTAGGCCGTTTTTATCGCTAATAGTAAGAATTTTGAAAAATCCATTCGTATGGCACAATTACGTCATAAGATCTGCATGTACCTCAATATTTGTGTTAGTAGCTTTAGGCGCTTGCTCTGGACGATAATACCACTTTTGTCCCTTCTACAACAAATTTCGAAAAATCATGTTTTATCGCAAAATTACTACAAAAAAAGAACGAATATCCCATTTTATGCGACTATAGCTTAAGCCCTATTCGTTTCGCACAACTAAGATGGTGGACGGGTACCGCCTCTAAATCTGCATTTACGATTATAGATTTAGCCGTTTGGTGTGGGTGATGGCACAAATTTTATTCTCTTTCGGTCTTTTTTACCTTAACATCTAAACATCCATTCGTTCAGTTCTCTTATTCCTTAGGAAGTAATTCTATATAAATTCTATTATATATTCTATATAATTCTATATAAATTCTATTATATATATAGTACCTGTTTTTCCCTTTTCGATATTTTTACCCCTAAACTACGAATTACAAAAAATCACTTTACATCGCACCGGACAACTACTCCATAAAATAAATATTCACTAAAGTCTTTGCAACTCCACCTTAAGCCGTTTAGTTTGTACGTTGTTCTTAAAACAAAACCATTCGGGTATCTCGATATTTCTATAGGGAACTGGCTCAGATATAATTTCACATTTCTATCTTTAGCCATACCTGTTTTATCTTTATTCGCCCTTTGGATTCCCTAAAAGGTACGAATTTAGAAAAAACGTCTCTTGCTGCGTTCTGAGTATATGAAGAGTATATGCATTTTCACGATTATAGAATAAGCCCTTTTGTCTCGACGATAGTTACATTAGTGTCTCTTTCGATTTTTTTTACCTCAGCTAGTCAGGCAGTCATCAAGTAATATTAAATACATAGATTATGAAAATTTTTTTCTAATCGATCCATTAATATGACGGATATAAATATTTTTTCATAAGGGGCGTAGCACCGCCCATTTCTCGGCAAGACGTAAGCCTTTAATATATGTAACAGATTTCAACTCAGATCTAGTGAGATAAGACTGTGTTAAATTCCTATTTGTATGGGCTTTGCCACGCCCTTTATCTAATTATGTTTTAAGGGGCATAGGACCGCCCATTTCCCAGCAAGACGCAAGCCTTCTTGTACCAGTATTACATGCAGCAAATCTCATCTTCTTACCCCTAATAATTCGTGAGATACAACCGATTTAAATTCTAGTTTGTGTGGGCGTTGCTACGCCCCTTTTGTCTAAACATGTTTTAAGGGGCATAACATCGCCCATTTCCCAGTAAGACAAAAGCCTCCTTGTATCAGTAATAACTATATGTTACAAAACCCATCTTCTTAAACCTAATAGCTTGTGGGATACGCCCTTTGTCTAAATATGTTTTCATGTAACCCAAAATTGAGGACCTATCGGCAGTACTAGACAGTAAATATTTCATTGCAATCAGTCCAATAATTTGGCTGTTACAACGATTCTTTTAAAGGGGCGTGTTGCCGCCCTCTTTCCACGAAAAAAGTAATATTTCTTGTACGACCACATATATACCAAATCTCATCTCCTTACCTCCAATGGTTAAGGAGATATAGCCGTTTTAAATTTCGAGACTTTTTACCCCCTTTTAGTTCTAATTTTTAAAAATCCCTTGTTAGTGCGCACGAACGTCTTCATAGAAACCTACATGCCAAGGTTCTAGCTTTAGCCATTTGGGCTGGGGAGTGATCAGTCACTCAGTAACGTAAGCCTTTTTATATATATATATAGATAATGTTGTGTTTTCACGCTTCTCTGGCGACTTGTGGTTTTAAATAAAGTGTCCGTCCACTGTGGAACATCTTATGCGAATACGATATATCACAAAATACCACCGACAGTTTTCAGGATTAGCCAGCTCTTCGAAAATTGGTGTCGCGGTTTAATCGAGACAGTTTCTACTAAAAATAATACGTTAACAGTTTTTGCTAAAAAATATTTCATATATTCTTGGTGTGCATCAATATTATTTGTGTTATTACGATTAATATTATTATCTTTTAAAATATCATCACCCTTTGCGAACACCCTTTGTTAACGGCGTCACAAGTCACAACGATAATGTTTGAGTTGCGGTGCCACATTGATGCTATGCTCTTTGAATATGGAACAGGCCAAATACAAAAGACACAAATTTGCATACACTCACACACATAAACATACACACACTCAACGACGTGCAAACTACATTTAACAATATACAAATGCAGCAGCCTTTAATACATTTATTTCCCTACAATGCAGGAACTGGTAGCGAAATAAAAACAAAAGAAACGGAACTGGATACAAAAGCCTAGTTGGAAATGTATTGGTGGCTGGATGGCTGACTGGCTGTATGTGTGTGCGTGTGTTGGTATGGCTTACGATTGTATTCTGTATTTTTTTGGGGTTTAAGTGGCACTTGGGAAATCAATGTTCTATTGCTGTTTTGTTACACGACAGAACAACAACAACAACAACAGACAACATACAAGGACTTGTATGGATTTGTATGTCTGTATGTTGTTGTTGTTGCAACATACATGTGGCTTTTGTTGCCACTGCTGTTGTTACTACATGCCGATGTTAGTTGGAAACAAAAAAAAAACAGGAATTATTGTAACTGTACATCTGAAATGAAAGCGAAATGTTGTAAGGATACCGCAACAAGGCCTTTCCACATTGCTAAGTGCTTAGACGCAGTTGACCTCGTCCGCACACACACACAAATGCTGGACTTGCATGACCACCACAGTCAGTGCCATATCGGCCAGTCGTGGTTGTTATGTGACCCCTTCCCAGGATGGTGAAGTCAAAATGAAAATCGCCCAAAAGTATGCTGTAATATGTATGCTGTTTGTTGTAGCCGACACAGTAAACGGGTGGGCTTATTTTGTGCAACGCGCCAAAATGATGTTAGGCGAAGGAAAAGATAAATAATATTGGGAGATTTGTATTACGATTGTTTTACGGATTTGGCACCTAGTCATCTTATGTTATGACATTAAACTTGCCTCAATTAGAGTGTTGTGTTGTATATAGTTGTATGGATCTACATAATGGTTGCGCAACTATCATGCAAAAGATCGAGACAACCATCTATATTTATTTGACATCAAGCTGGCATTCGGAATCGTACTTATACTGTAACTACCGCTAAATGAGTATACAAATAGAAGTGAAGTTAAACTCAATGAATGCGGGAAGCTCACCCTTCAACTTCAATCATGAGTTGCAATGGAGCACTTTTGTCGAAAAGTTTTTTTTTCTGAAATATATGTGGCCTCCTCATTTTAACATAATAAAAATATGATATACAATATGGCATGATAGGTCAGCTATTATATTTTATATTTTCTAACTGATATTCTGCGGGAAGACTTATGTAGTTTCCCAAAGAGGTGCCTTGTTTTTCAAACGCACAGCTTACTCACATTCCTTTGTCACATGCAATTGTATAAAGTCTTTCAAAAACTATGTAATCCTTAAACTTTTCTGAACCTGTTCCTACATTCTTCCAGGACCAAGCTAGATTTATCTTTGATGACTCTAGCTGTGAATTTTTAAACTCCTTTCTCGTTCGATGTATAAAATCTAAGCATGTGTTTTTTTAAGGTATTTTTGTTTTAGTTGCAAAATCACATACATACTCATTTTATTTTCATATCCTAGTTTCGGTAAATTCTTTAGAACTTTCTGCATGTTGGTTACGCATTAATCATCGTAGCAAGTTTCACACATTTGTCAATATGTTTGTATGGCATCGTAACTCATCAGTGACATTTTCAGTTTGTGCTTTTCGTACCTACTATGTAAATACCCACCTACATACATACACATACATACATACCTACATTTATGCATATGTGCATTTGTGCATTTGTAATGCAAATTGCAATCGCTTATCGCTAGATGGTAACTAATTTTCGTGTATTTTGTTTCCGCCCCATCCCTCATGACTTGACATGGCCGTGTTGCAGTATTTATGGCCATCATTCCAGAAATTTAGCAATTCTCGTGGTCATCATATGCTCTCGGACCGGGGACTGCAGTATGGACTGGACGTTGATCAGGAGGATGACGAACCACCGAAAATTGTATCGCACATTGTAACCAAAGACCTGCAAACGCCATTGTCCCTATCCTCGCTAACCGCAAATAACGCCGTCGTCTCACCTGGACACAACAATGAGGACGACACCGATGCTGATGAGGCCGACGTGGACGCTGATGATGAGGACGGTGTTGACAATGTTGATGATACGGTTGCCCGCACGGATGTCACTGCAAATGCCACCGATAACGAGAGACAATCAACTTTGCATTTACCCCATGCCAGATGGCCCAATCACTGGGCGGATACACCAGCGTCACACATGACTGCTGCAGGAGCAAATTCGGTCACGTACAAATGGCTAACGAGTCCTTGGTCGCCGTGCTCCCAAAAGTGTGGAGCAGCTGGCTCAGGCCTAAGGGTAAGTTGTGCATAGGCGGCGCCTTTACATGTAATCACATACGAGCATTTGTGCAACATCCAGCTTGCACCAGCATGTCGGTCAAATACAATTTATATAATGCAATTTCTTTGGTTATTTGTCCATTCATTAGAGACGCACCATTACTTGTGTCCGGTTGCATTTGAATGATATATCCAACTACAACAACAGCTACAACAATGGCCACAATGAGATCGAAGAAGCATCATTGGAGGTAGACCACCAACAGGAGACGGTGGACAATGCCATGTGCGAAGACTATGGATTGGATATACCTGACACATTTGAGACGTGCGGCAGTGAGGAATGTCCACATTGGGTTAAAGGCGAGTGGTCCCTGTGTCATCAATCACGCTGCTTTGGACGCAATACGGCCATTCAGCGACGTGAGGTCTCGTGCCGCTTCGCTAATGACACAATATGTCGTATTTGTGCTGAATATGAGAAGCCCATCAGCCGCCAGGAGTGCTACAACGAACGCTGCAGAGGTGTGTGGCGAGTGGAGCCCTGGTCAGAGGTAAACAAAGCAAAGCACTGTGAATGTAAAACAATTTCATCTGACAATTTTTTATTAATTTCATTTCATATTTCTTTTCTTTATTTACATGACATTCTGTCTCATTACTTTGTCATTTGTGTGACTGCGATTGCGACTGAAACAGTGCAATGCTCCTTGTGGCCGCCAGGGCATTAAATATCGCATACTGCAATGCGTCTGGTATGGCACCCGGAGACCAGCGGGCAACGCGTGCAAACATCAGAATCGACCCGCAGTAATGAAAGTCTGCAAGAGTCCACCCTGTTATGCAAAAGGTAAGTGAACTAAGGCGACAGTGGTTAGGAAATGTAAACGATTTGGGAAATGTTGTGGAAGATTGAAAGTAAACTTATGTAGACAAAAAAAATAATTGGTGAGGGATGTTGTTAGTGGTTTGTTGGGATACCAGGGGAGTGCAGAGGTTTTAAATATGTTTGCGCCTTAAGGCTTCAGCCATAGTAACATTACACAGTACAACTCATGAGTTTGGGTCTCAATTCTGAGAACTGAACGTGAAAGTAGCCCCAAAAAGAAGAAGTTCTGCATCATTCGTTTTGTCAAGTTATATATATATATTAGACCATTTCATTTTACCAATTTTTTCGAAAAGTCATTGGGATAATATATTTTCTAATTCTACTTATAAAAACAAAAATTTTGGTATATAAAACTTGAAAATTGATCGACGTTTAGGGGTCGCGCAAAATCGTTTAAGGTTTTTGGCTGCAAAAAGGCATGTTTCAAAAATACTGATTCACTTATATGATTAAAAGTTGTGATACGCTTGACCGATTTTGATCAGAATAGACTTGTTTTAAAGGTAATAATATTTCACACATTTTCTGTGAAGACATCAAAACATTTTAGATAGTAGTTTGAGTTTAAGAACAATTCAAAACTAAAAATTTTAAAATTTTAATTCAAAATTTACCTACTTTTGCCCATTAAAAAATTATTTTTTTTAGTTTTGGCTCTAATTTTTGTATATCTTTAAATGCACACTTGACAAACACTTCCGAACGATACTTTTGATGTATAACATAATGAATAGAATTTTTAATTGTTGCTGAAATTTTTACTATTTCGCAGGTGATGAGCTAAATGGATTAATTCAGATCAACATTTTTGTGGTCAAAATTTACATTAAAAACTTGTTTTAAGTGTCCTCTTGCAACACAAGCCCCATTAAACGACATTTTGTTGATAGAATCTTAAAAAAATACCGCAAATCAAATGAAATGATAGCAAATGTTGCACTCAAAACTTTTGTGTGGCATTTATGGTATATAAGAGACATCGCGTTCGGCTTTTTTCTTTTCGACCCCACGCATACCGACGGAACTTTAATTAAAATTACATCTGAATTAAAGCATCCTGCTGACCAAGATTGCGAAGGAAATGTTACAAAAATGATTTCAGAAAATACTATGAAACTCTTCGATATTATTGGAGTAGGCAGCAGTTTTCTTGCTTTTCACCCTTCAAATTGGCCCAAGAATGAGAATCGTAAACGGATAAAAGAAATTGTGAAAAACATCAGCGTTGTCAACGATTGCTATTGGGCTTACTAAAACTGTGAACAACACTTTGACGAAGGATAATAACCAGCAGAACTAATTAATACAAGTCATCTAAAAACGCAATAAAATATACAAAAAGAACACAAATCGTATCCAATTTGAAAAAAAAATCTTCTTTTTAATTACCAAAATCGTTTTCTACATACGTTTTATACATAGTAAACAGTTTTCGTTTAATTTTTATCACTATTGATTATTATTGCTGCTGCTGAACATATGTCATTTGCAATGGTACTGCCATACATCAAAAGTATCGTTAGAAAGTGTTTGTCAATTGTGCATTTAAAGATATACAAAATTTAAACCCAAAACTAAAAAAACAAAATTTTTAATGGGCAAAAGTAGGTAAATTTTGAATTAAAATTTAAAAATTTTCAGGTTTGAAAGCTTATTAAACTCAAACTATTATCTAAAATGTTTTGGTCTTCACAGAAAATGTGTGAAATATTATTACCTTTAAAATAAGTCTAATCTGATTAAAATCGGTCAAACGTATCAAAACTTTTAATCATATTAGTAAATCAGTATTTTTGAAACATGCCTTTTTGCAGCCAAAAACCTTAAGATTTTGCGCGACCCCTAAACGTCGATCAATTTTCAAGTTTTATATACCAAAATTTTTGTTTTTTTAAGTAGAGATAGAGAATATATATTATCCCAATGACTTTTCGAAAAAATTGGTAAAATGAAATGGTCTAATATATATACGTATATGGGAATTTGTCTTGTTTAATTGCTGTCTGAATTGTGATTCCTATGGTTATTAATATCATGATTTCAAATATGTTTTCAGATTTTCTTCATCAGGCACAGATTTTTAGTTATTTGGATTTCATGTTTTTCAGCTTTCTTTATGTTGCATTAAAATACATTTTGCATAAATGTAATGAAAACTGTTTTTGGTCCAACATAATTTTTTCTAAATACAATAACCGATACTAGTAGAGCTTAAAACATGAAAAATAAGAAGAACAAATATGTATTTTCTATTAGTTAACAGTTTTTTATTTATTTTATGCCGAATATCCTTGCAGTCTCCTAAAATGTTCCAGGAGCAGTCAGCGAATATAGTAGGCATAAAATAAAAAAACTCTTAGAAACATATATGAAACACAAGAAATAAAACCCTTGTCGAACAGTGTAATTGATCAATTTTTCAACAATTTTAACGAGGATTTTTTTTGTGAAACCTTTTAACTCGCTATCTCGTCTTCTTTCATGTCCTTTTCATCCTTATTTCGAGAGAATTCCTAAAAGGACCTTAAAATGGAACTTAACATCATTCAATGTTATACCAAAATGTTGCTCCCTACATGTCCTTTTCGTCCTTATTTCTATAAAATTTAGAAAAGGACCCTAAAATGGAACTTTACAGCATTCAAATGTTCTACAAAAATTAGGTCCAGAAAATTCTACTTGGGGTGTTCTAAGACAAGAAATCGATATCTTCATATTTTACTTGTAATTTTATCGCTTTTCAAAGCACTGTGTGAACAGCGACCTAAAATAGTCATAGTATCTATGTTTCTTATTGTTTTAGTGCATTTTTGGTATCAGATGTCTGCAATGGTCTTTTTGTGGACAATGTCGACTCCTTACTGGTCCTTTTCGGCCTTATTTCGAGTGAAGTCAGAAAATCACATTTCAGTGTGACTTTACAACATTCAAATGTTCTACAAAAATTATGCTCGGAAAATTCTACTTAAGGTGTTATAAGACCAAAAATCGATACCACCAACCTTTACTAACTATGTTTGTGTCTTTTCAAAGCACTGTGTGAACAGCGACCTAAAATAGTCAGAGTATCTATGTGTCTTACAGTTTTGCCGAATTTTCGATATCAGATATCTTCAACGAAATTTAACGGGAAATTGTTTGTTGGAACATTTTAACTCTGTATGTTAACTTCTTGCATGTCCTTTTCGTCCTTTTAAGTTTTAAAACGACCTTAAATGGTACTATACAACAGCTTAGCTCGCGAGTCGTGAGCGATACAATTTCAAATGAGCTCTCAAGGAGCCAGGAGCCACAAAATTTCGCGAGCCGAGAGCCCGAGTAAAGAGCTGCCACAAAATTTAAATGAGCTCCCGGCTCGCTAGCCAAGTGCCACCTCGAGACCCCTTTTGAAATCTTGGCTCACGAGCTAAGTATCAAACTTATGTACCAAAAGTACTTTTTTATGCCAAAAAGTACTTTTATTGGCCCAAATGCACTTTTCTCTTGCACAAAGTACTTTTTTTTGTACCAGAGTATTTTTATTGGCCCAAAAACACTTTTTGTACTTTTTTTTACCAAAAAGTAAATTTAATGTACTTTTCGGCTCAAAGTACTTTATTTGTACCAAAGCACTTTCATATGCTAAAAAGTACTTTTATTGGCCCAAAAACACTTTTTATTGCACAAGGTACTTTTTTGTACCAGAGAAAATTTTGTATCAAAAAATACTTTTTGGTTCATAGTACTTTTTGGTACAAAGTACTTTATTTTGTACCAAAGATTTTTTTATGACAAAAAGTACTTTTAGGTACAAAAAGGAACTCTGGTACTAAAAAATGTACTTTGTGCCGTAAAAAGTACTTTTGGTACAAAAAAGTACTTTGTTTCACTTGTGGGCCAATAAAGTACTAATGGTACAAAAAAGTACTCTGGTACAAAAAAGTACTTTGTGCAACAGAAAAGTGCTTTTTGGGCTAATAAAAGTGCTTGGCTCGCGAGGCAAGAGCTCTTTTGCAGTTTTGAGGCTCCTGGCTCGCGCGCCAAAAGCCGAAAAGAGCGAGCCAATACGAACTCTGCTTTACAACATTCAATGTTATACCAAAACGTTGTTAATAATATTTTACTTAGTTTGTTCTAGATCGATTCCTCCAACTTTTACTTATCATACTTTCTATCAGCCCCTTTGCAAAGCCTCTGCAATTTGTTAATTAACTGTATTAAAAAAGTTATAAAGTCACCACTTTTGGGCATCATAACCCATAATAGTTATCTAATTTAAAATAAGTATTCCAACATAATTCCAATTGCACTCTGCCATTTTTATTTTTATTCTTCTTTAGTATTCTTAATAGCTTGAAATTATATAATTCCAAATATATTACAATTCAAACTAGTGTAAACTCAAATAAAAGACAACAATATTAACTTTACTTTACTATCCCTCCAGCTATTCAGCGTTGTAAAGATGCCTCTCGTTACTGTCGCAATGTGCGCTCCATGGGCTTATGTCGTCTGCATCGTTACCAAGAGAAATGCTGCAAATCCTGCAAATATAACAACATTCCAAATTAGCATCTACTATTTTATAATCATCGCCTGCCACATTATCATTACACTCAGCAACATCATCATCAGCATCAGCAACAACAACAACATCATCAACTTCAACAACTGCAACAACCTCCTTCGTCACTCTCAGTAGACCCTGGCACTTTGTATGGTCATTCCCTGGTAATTGCACCCGGGCGGCCTGAATGGACGACGGGCGTTAACACATAGTTACCATTCTTGCAAAAAACGTCATGCCGCATGGTTAGGGTTAAACCAAAATAACTGGATACTAGAAAAGGACTCCCCCCGGCAGAAGAGGCGAAGCAACAAAAAGAAGAAAAAAACGACACAACACTCTTACACAAAGCAATTATAGTTAATGAAACCAAGACATGAAAAAAAAATGAAATGTTTAAATTATACATTATTATAATTTTTGATAATATTTTTAACAAATGAAACGAAACATAAAAACCAAGCAAAGATAAACTAAACTAAAAGTATAAAAGGAGCTGAAAACAACGCTTCAAGGAAACAAATTAGTAAAATTTCCTAAAAAAAACAAAATATACGAAAAACAAAATTAAACTAAAAGAAATTATTGTTAAACATTAAGGCTTATATATATAGATATATATAAACTATACATACATACATACGAATACAAAAAAAAACAAACCCATATACTTTATAAATTTATCAAATTAAGATTTCAAAAATCGCCGCCTCTCCTCTCTTAAATGCAATTGCGACAGGACTGGCTAGGAAACAAAAACACGAATAGCCTGCAAGAGACAGAAAACAAAAACCAAGTTATGTCGAATTAAGTAAAACAAAAGCTTTTACGTTTAAATTTACAAATAATATAATTTTTTTAAATAATCACCACAACAAAAATTGGAAAGAGAAAAAAAACGAATGTTATATACTAAAAACTTAAGTATTTGTAGTTAAATGCCTATAAGCACTGTTAAATGATAACAAATGTAAATACAAAATTGGTTTATACGAAATACAACACAAAATAAGACACTTTATAGTATATACATACGTACATAGAATATATGAAATTAAAAACCGATGGAAATTAACCTTGCAGAACAGAACACACACTCACTCACAAAACGAAATGAAATGAAACCAATTAAAGGAAAAAATGCCAAACAATTCATACCAAATTAAATAAATGAATGAATGTCAACTACCCAACCGTATAAATCCATACAATTTCCTTCCTCGTACATTACCAACATTAACGGCCACCAGTTAAAGCAGCTAACCAAATCCTTGACGACAACAAATATAGATATACAAACATACCCATGGGTATTTAACATACATATATACATACTAACATAAACCAAGACTAAAGAACGATATGACATTTACAACAAAATATAAAAAAAACCAAAAGGATAACCTTCAACAAACGGCGTTTGTCAGTCAGCATTAAACTCTAAAGTATAAACTGCTTCGATATTTTCAAAAACAAACGCTTACCTAACAACAAAATGAGATTCCCTTAAAAGTCTACAACAACAAACAGCAAATAAAACAAATTTAACCTTAAAAAAATCTTTACGGATAACTATTAACAATTACTCAACTATTTCCTAATTCAAGTTTCTTTTTCGAATTCAAATGGACTATTTTGTTTCAAATATGTACCTGTTTAAGAATTGAACAAAACTCGAAAATCATACTCTCTAATTCGTTTCAATCTAAGCCTCTGAATTACTGCGCTCTCCTTAAAGCTCTAACACTAACACTCTACTCTCTATCTCTCTCTCTATCTTCCTTAAACCATAACTCTTTGAATCTTCAAATCCCCAAAATTAAACCCAGCCAGCCGTTTCAGTTGTAATAGTTCCCGGTAACAAAAAAAACAACTAGAGAATATTTTGTAAATAAACAATTTTCAAATTGAACTACCGCCTCTCCCCCCTTCCCCTAAACCAGCAACCCAATCCATATATATATTATCTATAATTTATCAAAGTAATTATAGTTTAAATATAAAACAAACAAAAAAGTTAAATTAAAAACCAAAAACAGAACAAAACAAAATACAAAAATAAACGAAACCATTAAAAGAAAATAAATAAATATACCTAAGTGTTTTATAAGGAAACGAAATAATTTTTTAAGTTAATACAACAAAAGAAAACTAAAACACTTTCTGTGGCCCAAGACATGAGAGATTATTTCCGCAAGGTCCAAAGCAAATTTTGTCTGATAATTACATTATATTTGTGGAAATAATCATTCATTACTTGGGCCTTTTAGAAAATCTAATTTAATTTAAATTACATGTAACATAAACAACAAACACTATACGATTATAACAACAAAATTGTTTAAGTTTATTTAATTAATTTGTTATATTGAGTTATATTTTTCACCTAACAAAAATTGCTCAGAAATATGATAGATAATTTTAATTATAACTATGAAAATCATTTAATAAAAAAACAGCTTCATTTTGTGTCATTTATTATGTTTTTGTAAGTTTATGTTAAGAAGAAGTTATTATTACTAAAAAAAAGAAATAAATAAAACCGAAAAAGTTGTAACACCACAAAACATAATTGCAAACAAGTCTTTTATTTAATATGATGGCAGAAAATCTATAAAAATACGTAAGTATGCATCCTGCTGGTATATACAATTGAGAAATTCTTAAAAAATATGTTCCCCTTTAAAAAACTTACAAAAATCTATGAAATTGTTTTTAAAATGGTCCCAACACAACCCAATGTGCTTACCAGTCACCCACCACCCACTGGCCGAGTTGCTGGCAAATCTGGTGAATTCTCAAAATTTGCTGAAATACCAGGCGAACAGAAACTGGTAGATGGTGTCGCTAAAATTCAAAAATATTTTATCTGAGTCGCCCTGTGAAATAATTTAAAACTCGGAAAATTAAAGCATACTTTTAGGCGAATTGATTTTTCGTGCGCAGGGTGACTCATAATGATATGTATTGTATTAATTAACTCACATGTAGATGGCGCTGTATGAGTTTTGCGAACAAATGTAGATGGCGCCTACAATGATTTTGCTACTATTAAACAAGTGTTTCTATTATGAAATGCTGATACTGAAGTCGAACGGAATTGATTTTTCCATGGAAATAAATGCAAATTTTGTTAGAGGAGTTTTGACGGCTGCCAACATTTTGTTGTGGATTTTAAACTAATACTTTAGGTTTAGCTGACAATATGGCATTTGCTTAAGAAATTCGTTGTTTTCGTATCATACTAATGATCGTACTAATGATGCCTATATTTATGCAGAAAAGTGCTAAGAGCGTCTTAAAATCATATTTTATAATTTCAATGGACAGTCGTTTGTCGGTTTTAGTGACACAAGTATTGTTGATCTTGTCTGCTACAACAACTTCGCTTTGTATACACTTCTACACGTACATTATCAAAGCTCGATAGTAACTGGTCGAATTTTCGTTTTATCGAAATTATACCAAGACTGGTTGACATATTAGAAGCAAACATATATCAAATGAAAGCTAATTTAAAATTCCCTCTATAGAAGTTTAAATCAAATATTTAAGAGACGAAGATTAATTTGTATTTAATCGATTATTATAGGTCCAAAAAATTTAATAAAACCTAATTTTATTCTGATCCTAAATATCAATGAACCTAAAACTCATATCAAATTACTACATTTTTAAAGCACTATTTTAAAACCAAATCGCTGAGACGAAATTCGAAGAAAAATATTTTTATGCTAAAAAATGTATACAACCCCTTGCCAAAATTTGAATTTTTGATGAAAATTTTCTTTTGTTGTAAATGGCATAGACTGCTAATACATAGTCGTTTGAGTGTTATAGAGTAATTAATTTATCGTTTTTGCCAAAAAAATCAGCCTAAAAAAGACGTTAAAAAGTCATTAAAAACTGGTAGATTTTTCGCTGTTTCGTAGTTTCCCATATAGCTGATGAACATTTGTGGCATATTTGAGGTTTTATGAAAATTTAGAGTAGACCCCAGGTTAACAGTATGAGAAAGGTTGACAAAAACTGGTCGAATTTTAGCTTTTCCCAAATTATACTAAAACTGGTTGACTTATTTATAGCAGCCATATACCAACTGAAAAAGTGAAAGTTATTTTCAAGATCTCTCTATAGGAGTTTAAATGAAATGATTAAGAATCGAGGTTTATTTTGTATTTAAACGGTTAAAATAGGTCTAAAAAATTTAATTAACCTGTTATTAATCGTATCCCAATAGCAATGAACCTTAAACTCATATCAAATTATTAAATTTTTGAAGCACTATCTAAAAACATCAAAATTTTGATTTTTAACAAAAAATTATTTTGTTGTAAATGGCGTAGACTGCTAAAATTCGATCTTTGAGTATTGTAATGTAATAAATTTATCGTTTTTATCAAGAAATCAGCATAAAAAAGATGTTAAAATATCAAAGAAAACTGGTCGAATTTTCGCTTTATTCATTTTATACGAAAACAGGTGGGCCCACGATAGGCAAAAGTATGCCAACTACAAGCTTGTATTTAGGTACCTTAATAGAAGTTTACTGTAATTTATTAGGGGTCACATTGTTGACTGCTTTTAAACGATTAAAATAGGTCTAAAAAATTAAATAAACCTTATTACAATCTGACCCTAAATAGCAATGCAACTAAAACTGATATCAAATAATTAAATTGTTGAAGCGATTTTTAAAAATAAAGCCACTGAGGCGAAAATCGTTGAAAAATATTTTTGTCCAAAAAAAAATATAGGTTAACCCCTTGATAAAAATTGGATTTTTGATGAAAATTTTAGTTTGTTTTAAATGGCATGGTTTGCTAAAACATAGTCATTTGAGTGTGAAAAAGTAATTAATTTCTCGTTTTTGTCAAGAACTTAGCATAAAAAAGATGTTAAAAAGTCTAAGAAAACTGGTCGAAATTTCGCTTTATTAAATTTATACCAAAACAGGTGCGCAAACGATAGTCAACACTGACATCAAATTATTACATTTTTGACGGACTATCTAAAAACAAAGCCGCTGAGACGGAAATAGATGAAAAATATTTTTGTGCAAAAAAGTATATTGGTTAACCCCTTGCCAAAAATTTTTTTGTTTTAAATGGCATAGACTGCTAAAACATGATAATTTGAGTATTGTATAGTAATTAATTTATCGTTTTTGTCAAGAAATCAGCATAAAAATGATTTTAAAATATCAAAAAAAACTGGTCGAATTTTCGCTTTATTCAATTTACACCAAAACCGGTTAGCTCACGATAGGCAGAAGTATACCAACTGAAAGCTTGTATTAAGGTAGCACAATAGGAGTTTATCGTTATTTGTAAAGGGTCACATAAACGATTAAAATAGATCAAAATAAAATTGAATTATATAAACCTTTTATTAATGCTGATCATAAATAGCAATGAACTTTAAATTCATAATAAATTGTTAGATTTTTTTAAAGCACTATCTAAAAATACTATCTCTGCGGCAAAAATGGAAGAAAAATATTTTTGTGCAAAAAAAAGTATAGGTTAACCCCTTGCCAAAATTTGAATTTTTGATGAAAAATTTCTTTTATTGTAAATGGCGTAGACTGCTAAATCATAGTCGTTTGAGTGTTATAAAGTTATTTATTATTTATTATTATATTTATTATTTTATCGTTTTTTCCAAGAAATCAGCATAACAAAGACGTCAAAAAGTCAATGAAAACTAGTCGAATTTTTGCTGTTTCGTAGTTTTCCATATCGTTTTTGATACATTTGTAGCCCTAGACCCTAGATTTGTATACACTCCTTCTTAACAGTATGAGAAAGGTTGATAAAAACTGGTCGAATTTTTGCTATTCCCAAATTATACAAAAACTGGTTGACTTATTTGTAGAAACCATATACCAACTGAAAGCTAGTTTTAAGGTCTCTCTATAGGATTTTAAATCCAATGATTAACAGTCGAAGTTTATTTTGTATTTAAACGATTGAAATAGGTCTAAAATATTAAATAAACCTCATATTATTCTGATCCTAAATACAAATGAACCTAAAACTCATATCAAATAATTACATTTTTGAAGCACTATCTAAACACAAAGCCACTGCGGCGAAATTCGAAGAAGATGAATGATGAAAATATTTTTTTGTTTTAAATGGCGTAAACTGTTTAAATATGATTATTTGAGCACTATAAAGTATTTAATTTATCGTTTTTGTCAAAAAATCAGCATAAAAAAGATGTTAAAATATCGAAGAAAACTGGTCGAATTTTTGTTATTATCAACTTTTATCAACACAGGTGCGCCCACGATGGGCAACAATCATATCAAATTATTACATTTTTGAAGGACTATCTAAATACAAAGCCGCTGAGGCGAAAATCAATGAAAAATATTTTTGTGCAAAAAAAGTATAGTAACACCTTACCAGATTTTGGATTTTTTTTACAAATTTTTGTGTTTGTTTTAAATGGCATAGACTGATATTTGAGTGTTACAAAGTAATTAATTTATCGTTTTTGTCAAGAAATCATCATAATAAAGAAGTTCAAAAATCCAGGAAAACTGGTCGAATTTTCGCTTTATTCAATTTATACCAAAAGAGGTGGGCCCACGATAGGCAAATGTATGCCAACTGAAAGCTTGCATTGAGGTAGCTCAACAGGAATTTACTGTAATTTTATTAAGGGTCACATTGTTGACAACATTTAAACGATTAAAATAGGTCTAAAATATTAAATAAACCTGATTTTATTTTGATCCTAAATAGCAATGAAACTAAAACTCATATCAAATTATTACACTTTAAAGCAGTATCTAAAAATACTATCGCTGTGGCGAAATATTTTTCTGGAAAAAAAATGTATAGGCTAACTCCTTGATAACATTTGGGTTATTGATGAAAATTTTCATTTGTTTTAAATGACATAGACTTTTAAAACATAGTAGTTTGCGTGTTATAAAGGCATTAATTTATTGTTTTTGTCAAGAAATCCGCATAATAAAGACGTTTAAAAACCAATGGAAACTGGTCGAACTTTTGCTTAATTTATTTTATACCAAAACAGGTGGGCCCACGAAGGCAAAAGTCATATCAAATTATTACATTTTTGAAGCACTATCTAAAAACAACATTTCATCATTTCATTTCACATCGTCGTTTGAGTTTTATAAAGTCGCTAATTTACGTTTTTTTATCAAGAAAACAGCATAATAAAGACGTTCAAAAACAATTAAAACTGGTCGAATTTTTGCTTTACTCAATTTATACCAAAACAGGTGGGCGCACGATAGTCAAACATCTACCAATTGAAAGCTAGTTTGAAGAACCCTCTATAATGATGTAACTCAAATGATTATGTAAGGAAATTCGTTTCGTATTAATTGAAAGAAATAACGTTTTATAAATATGATTAATTCTGCTCTTATAAAGAAAAATTAACTGAAATTTTTAGGTTATTGTGTTTGCGGGGCGTCATATATTAAAAATAATTGAGTAGTGATGTTAGAAGTTAATAAAAAAAGAAAAAATTTTGATTTTTTATAAAAAAAAAATATTTGTTAAAAAAAAATTTAACAAATATGATCTTAACACTAGCTAATACTGATTCCTTACTTAATAGTAAGAGTAGAAATAATTATTTTTATTGTTTAAATTGTTTTGTTTTACTTTAATTTTTCCTGCTCCCATTTTAACGTAAAAAATAAATTTTATTTATACATTTTCTGTTGTTGCTGAAAATAAATATTTGTTCTTTTTATTTTTCATGTTTTAAACTCTAATATTGTCGGTTATTGTATATAGGAAACATACAGTTGGATCAAATAAAGTGTTCCTTACATTTATGTAAAATGTATTTTAAAGCAACATAAAGAAATGAAAAAAAATTCAAATCCAAGTTACAAAAAAATGATGGCCGATATGCCAGGAGAAACTGTTTAGTCAGCATGACATTATGTTCCTTGACTGGAAGTAACTTTGTTTCCTCGTGTATGTGGTGCTCAGAGGTAATTTGTAACCCATTGCAATTCGAGGACAGTTTTAAATATTTCTCCACGGGGTACACTCAGCGAAGCATACTACTCTGGAACAGCATAATTGACCACTGACCCGCCAATTGTTTTGTAGGTAGCCAACAACTACTGTAATGTAGGTTGTTGTCTTCGACCAACAGGATAGTGTTTGAAATATAATTTTCTACAGTGAATATATTATTTGGTGTCAGCCTGTACACTTAAACAAATATAATGTTATTACAAACTTTGTGCTGATCTGTGAGCTGTGATATTACATATTATTAAAAGCGAAAAATCATCCATATTAATCTTTTGTGCATCCTGATAAAGTAACTATAGTCTACAGACTATATTTTCTGGATACTTAATAAGAAACACAATGATTTGGAGCAAGCAAACCTCAGTACTATCTAAAGTACTGTAAATCTTCGCTGATCTGATTTATCCAGTAGTTCGGACATTAATATTTAATACATTATGTATTCTAAAATCCGGATTGTTTTATTGTCTGGATTAAAAATAAACCACTTATGGAAATCCATTTTATTCTCACATATTCTTAATTTATGTGGGTGTGTTATTAGAAAACTTTTCCGAGTTAGCAAATCATCGTAATCGATGTAGCCCTCAACGACTTCTTTTAGATATTGGGTTTTTTTATTACACACGCCACTTGTCGTTTGAACTACCTTTGATAAAATGGCAAATTTTCGTTAACAACCAATTGCATGACTAAACATATTGATAATCATATATTAAACGACATCCACTGTGATCGAAAAATTTAAAGTTGACTTGTATTAGTAAATACAAATACTTACATTTTATTAAATTAGTTTTCGTACTAATTTTACGGACTGCAAAATTACATTCTTGTGCTGGTCAATTTTTTAAATTTAAATATCATATTTACCTATCAAAAATTATTGGTTTTAACTTGAAATCAATTTATAGTTAGCAACAAAATTCGTGATCTACAATTTTTAATATTCCCTAATACCACAAATAAAAAAATATTTCTTCAAAAATATCAAAAAGAAATTTTATGTCACATCACGTAACGCCACGTTTCACGATATAGGGTGTAAAAATATATTTAAAAATGTTCGACTCAATTCGCACAGGTTTGTGTTTGTGCTGAAAAATAAATAACTGAGAGATTACTATGTAACTCGATTCGAAAATTCAATATTACCGAAACTGATTTTTTGTACCATGTAACCGAATTCGAAAATACATTTCCTACTTTCGACTTGGCATAACGGTTAATCGAATTTCATACTCTACTTTCGAATGTACATCACTATTTATTTCGAATTTAGCCTTCAAAGTCGCACGAAAGTTGAGATTTTTACTCGTATGATATCTAGCTATCAAATGAAATAAAATAAACGTTTAACGAAATAAATATCTTAAAAAGTAATACAATATTCGCCAAAATGAAAATTTTTCTGGAATAATATAACAAGAAGGAAACAAAGGAATAAAATAAGACGAAACATATTAACATAAAAAAACAGTCAAAACCGGCAGATACTAAAAAGGTTAAAACACAAACTTTTATCACAATTTCCTATCATATATTGCACAGGTCACGATACACTTTTTTTGCTAACTACATACCTTTATCTTTAAAAAAAATCTCAAAAAAATTTTTACTAATAAGAGTTTTCCCAAATTTTCTGCACAATATGCACACTTGTAAAAAGTCGCCAAAATGTTTTTGTCGCAGCAATTTTGACATTTGTTGTGTTCGAAAGCCGACAGTTGGTCAATTATAGCAAATTTTGTAAATTTGGAAGTTGTCGATTTGCTAAATTAACAGTTAGTTATCGGTGGGATATCACAATTTGGTAGATTTCTTTACGCTAGATCGAGAAAAGGACCACTGTACACCGGCAGCAAACGCAAGAAAATGTAAGATTTCTTGCATTTATTCACATTATTATATAAATATTAATGTAAATGTTTTTCAATAGTGAAAGTGCAGCGTAAAAGGTTAACTCCAAGTGATGTTCAACTTTATGACGGAGCTGCCGCAGCAGATTTATAGTTGTGGGCAGATCACTAGACCCATCTTAAGACGAAAATAAGTAAGAACTACATTAATTATTCGTGCACAGGCGCCGGACTGATTTTTGTTGTAATTGATTTACTTTATTTGAAGGAGACTGTTCACGGAGTAAACGGAACTAATGTCCTCCAACACATAATTCAAAGCTTGCTTGCTATGTCGGAAATTTCGCACAAACCTTGAAATGTAAACACTTCTAAATACATACATAGAACAAAAAATTTTACAAATATTGTATCTGTAAACTGCTTAAAATGTACATCATCACGCAAGATTTTACGTTTTTAATCGCTCGTTTTCATTTTTCATCTAAATTGCACCCGAATCCATTTTTATGAACAATAAAATATTTGTCGGCTACTTTTTATCCTTCTTACCTTTTTTGCCATTTGCTAATCGATGCTACAAAGTTTGATTTATACATTCGAAAGTCCTGCCAAAAATACTGTCAATTAAAAAAAAACACTTTTTACTCGAGACGAAAAAGTTTCATGGTACCTATTTATTTTCGGATCGAATATAACTTTCGACTAGTTTCAACCTTCGAATCGAGTTACATAGTAACAACCCTGACTTCAAGTCTCGTCATCCTCTTTAGTTGTTAATATTTTAGGACAATTCAGTTCGGTTATTTTATTTTCTTTTACTCATTATAGAGCTTTACGTCTTACACAAAAAGTTACAGAAGTAAAAAAAAATCAATGAAACGTACAGCAGCCACATCTGTGACCATGGAATTTCTCATATAGTTTTCGTGTTTTGTATTTTAAATGTAAATGTTACTAAAACTAGTAAGGTGATAATCTTCAGATTATTATGCCAAAGCTCAGGTACACTTCACCATTTGTAAAAATGGCGAAAAAACTGGTTAATTTCACTACAACTATATTTTATTAAACTTTGTGCAAAACAGGGGAGTTGGTGAGAGGGGGATGTTACTTTTAGCTTCACACATCCATTTTTTGTCAATAACGAAGCTCATATTATAGGTTAAAAGCTTGCATATTAAATATTTCCTAACCTACGGCTGTAATCGCGGGAGCAGTTAGGTGGACACCCCAAAAAGGGGAAGTTTGTATAGAGGTGAGAGTAGTTGTTGACTGACCTTGCTCATCTTAGAAAGTAGCCTCCGCTTAGAGGATAGAATCAGCTATATACCTCCTAAAATACGGCTGTAATCGCAGGGACAGACTCTAACAAGGGAGAGTTTGTATAGAAGGTGAGAGCAGTTTTTGACAGATCGGTCTCATCTTGATACTCAACTTCCATTTAGGGCAGCAAAGCTATGGACTACCAATGTATTAATTTATTGGAGGGTATAAAGGGCAAATTAAATGTTCATTGAATTATTCTCGCTCTAATAAATTGAGTCGTGGGTTACGGCTAAACTACTTCTCATTTGGCTAAAGTTCTTCTCTTAAAATATAAACTAAAGAATGTTTATTTAATTTTTATCCGCCGTATCGCTAGTATTTTCTAGAATCTTTAGAAATTTTTAATTATATTTATTCATAAAATATGAACTTCAGAAAAATTTTAAGCCTCAATTATACTATAAACTTATTTCAATAGACGCCTATGTGTTATTTTTATTAATTAAATATTTCTCAATTTTTTTCACGGATTCTTATATACAAAAATAAACTTAATTTCCCCTTACACCCCTTGAATGCGGTATGGAATAGCTTCTAATATTGTCATATTGTCTTGTATTTGAAGTAAATATTGCACAATTCTATGGCAATAAAAACCACATTATTAAAATATTCATAATTTTTAAATATATTTTCTCTGCCACATAAGACCCTTAGATCTTAACTACACCATTCTACAAAGTAGAATCTACATATGAGTTTCAAATGCAAAAGGCATTTTTAATAGCTATTAACAAATTTAAGTACTTCCTTAATAACCCAAGAACAATTAACATTAGATGATCTACAAATGATTTTGAAAACAAATTAAGAAAAACAAAAACTTTCCTAATCGTGGCTGTTGGGAAAATTTGCCAATTAAACGATGACGCCATTTGATGGGAATCCATAATTCACAATTACATATATGAATAAAATGAATAAGATCAGGAAATACACAAGTGCCAGTGCCGGTGGATAGATTTGTTTATACCTAATAATATATGTATATTAAAAAAATACCATTATCTCCACACACACAGAGACACATACACAGAGCTATGCAGATATTCATACATAGTATGAATACGAGTCCGCCCTGTCTAACTAAATTTGATTCATTCAAATAAAACAAAAATTTAATAAAACGAAACTAAATGAAATGAACCCACTGCAACTGCAAAACCTTGCCCAATAAATGTATCGTGTCGCTGCTCATGGCACTAACAACTACAACTTTGGTTAGTTACTAGGTCGACAAATCCAACTACTGAATGAATTATCTGAATTATCATCCAAAGCTATTTACTCATGAGCCCAAGTAGTTATCACTATCATAGCACCGGTTCATTCGGTGGCGGCTACAAATGATAGCTATGGCCGCTGAAGCTGAAGCTGGAAGGGCGGTCGAGTGACAAGGGCGGATCACAATTTCGATCCCTCCTCGGCAGTTAGTGAATGTCGTGGACGTGGCTGAAATGAGCGTTAAATACAAATTCAGTGTCAACGGAAGTAATATTTCTTACGGGCAATTACTTCTAAAGCCTCGCAAAAGACAGACAACGACAGACGACAGAGATCAACGTTGAAAAGACGCATTTTTCCCCGGAGGAAATAGACTGACTAAATAGATAGAGGAGGTCTAGTTCATATCAGTGTTCATATGAACATTTCTCTAACAATGCTTAGAGTCAGGCGTTAATTAATACAGTCATAATGTCAGCAATTTGGAGGATGATGAAAAGTGTGTGAGTGTTTGATGAATGTCTGGAAATATCCAGCATAATCTTCTGCGATCTACCTCCCTATGTGTATTGATGCGATGCTTATTAGAATTTAAATTTGTAAAATGTTATGGTCTGGGCATAATTGGGGTAGTACCACACCAATTTCATACAGCCTACGCACTGTAGTGGCGTTTACTAGAGCAGTCAGTATTGAATAATGTAAAGAACCTCCGAAAAATTAGTAACCGTGGTTTGTCGTCTCCAATACATGCAATCTCTACGATAGTCATGCACACACACACACACTTTCGTATAGCCTGACACTTACAAAGTGTGATAATAGAAAGTTCCCTGATGTAGTTGGACACTCACACTAACACACTTAGCCTTTTGATTTACACGAGAGCTGCTAAACTATCATTGCGACAATTGATGATATTTGAACGTTGACGCCATCTAAAAAAATCGCAGGAGGAATTATCTCTGATTAAGAACGACGCATGCAGTCGACGCAGAGGTTTCTACAAATGTGCCAGCTTCCCTCCGGCTCAAGCGCTGCCCGGTACTTGGGACACATGCGACTTGTGTGTGTGTGTTGGGGGGGGACTAACTGCTTAGTTTAACTTGTATTCAACTTTAACTATTGTGTAAAAAGAGAGAGAAAAAAGATGCACACAAATTTCCATAAAGTGAATGAGATTGGCGGCCACCATCAAATGCTGGCCGGTGATCATTTTAAACGCTGTCACAGCGACGTCCACCGTGTACGTCCGTCTATTACTTGGACCTTCTAAGCGTCGTTAGCGTCAAGTGGCCAGCATCTGGAATTAGTATGATAACGAGCAGCATTCATAGAGCTGAAATCGGGAAGTGTTGATCATTCGTTTGTGTGTGGAGTCCTGAGTAGCACGCGAGTCTCGGTTTCTTTTCTGCGAAAGCCCTAAGAATCATAAGCGGATTTCTTGGCAAACAAAGACTTAATCAATCGGCTACTTAAAGACGGACTTAGCAAATACTCAAGAAATTAGTAAATTATATAATAAAAAATTAAAAACAACCCAACGACAGCGCAACCCCAAAAACAAACTACAAGAATCCTCTTACATTATTTACTCTTAACCGATTCATACATGAAGTTGTGATCATCATAAAGTGTTGCGATTTCAAAAGTCATAAATCCCCGTCAGTTTTTACGCTTGACGGATTGTCATCCTCAACGTAATAGCCATCACAAGCGTTCGCGTGTTAAGGATTTATTTTTAACCTTCGCCATGCCAACCGTTGCCGAGGAATCCATAGACGCCTTCCAGAACTACTATGCCCGTCCACCAGAGAGACCCAAGAAGAAGTCGCTCAATCAAATGATCTACGATGACGAGACCAAGGAATATTTCGGCCGAACTATAGAAAGTTGGGGTAAGTGACATAAACGATAGAGCATCGTTATATCGATTCATCGCCTACCTACGCTAGCGCGTACCTAATTCACATCAATATCAATTTAATTAAGGCAACAACAACGGAAACCTAAAGAAAAATCTCTAAACTATTGTAGCGAAATCTGTTTGCTATTCTTAAAATCTCACAAGATATTCTGATTGCTGCTGATAATCTATTAAGATTTATAGTATGCACATTCTACACACGATGACATCTTTATTTGCCAGGAAAATAAAATAAAACTCTAACAAAGAGGCAGCGAGGCGGTGCTGTAAACTGACTGACGTCTCTAAACTATAATCGAGTAGAGACGTCAGTACACGAGGCGGCGGGGTACACGTACTTTTGCTAATTCTGCTCGTCCGCCCATGGGATATATCTAATGGATTTGGTCCATGTGTGCGTGTGAGCGAGTGTGAGTGTGTGTCGGAATGTCTGTCTGTATATGTGCGGATTTGAAATGATATCAATTAGATAATTGTCTCTCTCTGCTGTGATTTAAGTGTGATTTTCCATTACGTCTGTGACACTGTGACCTCTGTGTTTGAGACTACATACATATATTAATATTTATATTTGTGTATGGGTAAAAAGTTAGCAGTGAGTGTGTGTGTGTGTGTGCGAATTAATATTTTCATACTCACACACACACACATATGAATAATGTATGCCAGTTTTCAACCACTAATCCAATGTGTCACACTTTGTATAGTTCGCTGTCGTGTACCCGACGGACGGACGGACGGCAATGATGCTGAGGATGATCTGGATTATATAATTGAAGTAAATTTCAGGCTACTTAACAAAACATAGATGGATGGCATGTTAATGTGTTGCAATTGCAAAAAAAAAAAACAACATGCGGTCGACGACAAATATTGCCAATGTTAATCACCGACATGGAATCCTTTTAAATCATATGTATGTTCACCACTACATAAACTTATATAAGTTCATAAAAATTTAATGTAATGTCAAGATCATTATGCTGAGGCAAATGTTTCGTTGTTTGTATGTATGTATATGAGACAATTTTTGAAAAATTTCTTAATGTTACACTTTTGTTTAACTGATTAATTTAAAGATCCCATTTTGGGCTTCTCAGTAGCAGAATTTTGGTCCAGAAATGATTGATGCCCAATATTGCCTATGTTTATCACCAACATGGCATCCTTATACTGTAATATCATATGTCCATTACTACACACAATTGTATAGATTTGTATAGAGTTATTACATGTGAAGCGATCACAAAAATGTTGGGTCATCCTTCTGAATTTATTGAAATTTTGCTGGGATGTACCTTAAAGAAAAAGAATTAGTTATTTTTTAAAAAAAAAATGTAGATTTGGCCGTATGAACATTTTGGAAAATTTTTTTTAACGTTTTTTGTCAATTAAAGTTTTGTGCTATGTTAGTTGGTATTGGAATGTCGAATATTAATGAGATTTTATACCAATTAACACAACAGATAACTCTAATTGGCCAAAATAAAAAACAATATATATTTTTTCCTAATTTTTTTGATTTGTATTTAATTTTTTTTCTCCATAAGTTGAAGAGACATCATGAAACTTGGGGATTTAACAACAAAGTTATCTAATATTGAAAAAAAACTAAAAAAGTTAAAGATGGATTTTTTCTTAAAAATAATTTTAAATTATAAAAAAATTAAAAAAGTTTACTATTTTATTGCGAATAGTAGAGTACTTTAGCAAGCTATTATAAAAACAAAATTTTGTATTTCCTCAATCCAAAACGAAGTTAGAAGAAATTTTAAAAAAATTTCCCAAAATTTTCATACGGCCAAATCTCAATATTTTTTTTTAATAAAGTACTAAATATTTTTCTATGCACTTTAAGGTACGTGTTAGCAAAATTTTATCAAATTCGGAGGTTAAACTATATTCTTCCCATATACTTATACATACCATAATTTAAGTAGCAAAGTTCCTTGCAGTACTTTGGATTAAGGGCAGGATATCTAAAAGAACAGATGATAAGGAATTTATGGTTCTATATTTATTCTGTTTCACTTTTTTAATTCTTTAAGCTATTATTCTTTTTAATAATGAAATGTACGAGCGTCTCTACTCGCACTCTGAAATCGTATAGAATTGTATTCCATATATACAACTAGAAACGCTCAAGTCCATGAAACTCACAGTCACTTGGAATCAAGGACCTTCATGAATTACATAACAAATTTTATTCTAATTCATAAGCTGTAGGAAGCATGGCACCAAGTGTCTCCAAGTCACCAATTTTGTCGACAATTGTATACTTTGGAAAATATAAGACACGTTATTAATTTTTATGACTCTAAACAAATATTTTCAGTAAAACATTTTATTTTAAGAATATTAATGTATCCGGTTTACCTCTCCTAGCATTACTAATGTAAAATTCAAGTATTAAAGTTTCAAAGTGTAGACTATTATTAAGAAAATGTACTAATGATTCTCAGCTTCCAATGTCTTCAATGATACCTTAGGAACTACACATAGTTCTTTACTACTTTCACGTAATGTCACATTGTCCATTTCAGGATATATGGGAGGTGGGCGTGTCCTTTGAGATAATTCAACAGTTTTCAGTAATAGATCAGAGACAAATTGAGCTTAATTTGGTTACATTCCAACAACAATTTTGGAAAATAAAATTTTTTTCCATTTCAGGATACATGGGAGGTGGGCGTGTCCTTTGAGATAATTCAACACAGTTGTCAGTAATATATCAGAGGCAATTTGAGACAAATTTGTCTCAATTCCAACAAAAATTTTGGAAAATGCAAGTTTTTTTCTTTCAGGATATATGGGAGGTGGGCGGGTCCTTTGAGGATATTATATATTATTCAACACAGTTGTCAGTAATATATCAGAGACAAATTGAGACAAATTTGTCTCAATTCCAACAACAATTTTGGAAAATACAAGTTTTTTCCATTTCAGGATAAATGGGAGGTGGGCGTGTCCTTTGAGATAATTCAACAGTAATATATCAGAGACAATTTGAGACAAATTTGTCTAAATTCCAACAACAATTTTGGAAAATACTAGTTTTTTCCCATTTCAGGATAAATGGAAGGTGGGCGTGTCCTTTGAGATAATTCAACACAGTTGTCAGTAATATATCAGAGACAATTTGAGACAAATTTGTCTCAATTCCAACAACAATTTTGGAAAATAAAATTTTTTTCCATTTCAGGATAAATGGGAGGTGGGCGTGTCCTTTGAGATAATTCAACACAGTTGTCAGTTATATATCACAGACAAATTGAGCCAAATTTGGTTCATATCAACAATAATATTGAAAAATTTAAGTTTTTTTCATTTCAGGATATATGGGAGGTGGGCTTGTCCTTGGCCCGATTTTTACAAAACTTCGTTTTTTTCTTTACTTTTATTTTGGACCTCCGTAAGTATGAGAACACGACACTGTGCGTGTTTTCATACATTCACTTAATTCTTAAAAAATAATTGAGACTCGTTCATCGACAGTACGTGAAAGTAGTAACCTTGACACTTTTTTCCGTTTTGAATTTTTTTATTACTTTTTAAATATAAAAAAATTAATATTTTAGGCAAATTTTTATTTTTTTTCAGGAATTTATTTATAACTACGAAACTGCTGCTTATGCAGTGAAATCATATATAAACAGATTAAAAGAATTTTAACTCCTTAATTTCGGATTTTTGTTGGACTAGTCGTTCTTGCGTTGTGTCAAACATAAGAGCCTAAAACGTGACAAATTCCCCCCTACGATACTTACTAAGCTCAAATCGATATATCTCGATTCCTAGATGAGACACAGAGAAACGCCGGTACACGTACTTTTTTTACAGATATAACTTTATCCGCTGGTTTCATTCCATCACGATTTTGGCTGTCGCACAGTGTTATAATCAAAAATATAATTCTAAGGGAACTAGTAGATTCTTAATGACATGCACATGTTATATGGTCAAATGGGCAATAGTACTGGTAACAAAGTCAATAGTAAATCAGTACAGCTTTGATATAGACGTTTCATTCAGAGATTTGATACGAGAAAAAGTGCAACGCATTAAAGGAGACGTGTTAGACCCCAAGGATCTTAAGACCAAAATTGTTACAGGACTATTTAAGACGATTGAGCCATGTCCGTCTGTCGGGCTCAGTGTCTGGCTGGTGGGCAGAATAACTTGAGTAAACCTTAACTGATCTTTAAGAAAATTTATCAGTATTAATATTTTCCAAAATAAGGTAATGACTTTAAATGGGCAGAAATGCCCCACCCCTTTTGGAACCCCGCACACATAAAAACCCTATTTTTGGAAAAATAATATTTCTCCAATATCTTCCAAACGGATAGCTGGAGGATATGCAAATTTGAATAAACATGCAGAAAACCAAAACCTTTACCACATCCCTTCTGCCGACCCATTCTGGTATCTCTCATACAAAATAACCTACTTTAGGAAAATTTATATTTCTCCCATAAATTCCAAAAGGACATCTGTAGATAATTTATATTTAGTCAATTTTAGAATTTTGCAATAGGTGACAAATCCTTACAAAAAACACACATCTCAAACTGTCGCTTACATGTATCTCTATCGTTTATTGAATCGAAGTAAAACTAATAAAAGTAAAAATGCTAAAAATAGTTTCTGTATTACAAAGACCAGGCTCCCAGTAATGTGCCCAGCAGCATCAATATTTCGTTTATTCTCTTTATTCAAACTCAGTTTATTAACAAAGAAGACTAAACCCAATCAGAATCAATGGTATTGTTTTTTGGTATATGAAGCAGTAAAAAAAAATTAAACCTCCTTTATTCCTTCCTTTATTGCCTTAAAGTGTTACATACGAAATGACATAACGTCTATACCATTTTTGTGTGCTATAGGGTGTACAATTACAAACTACCACAATCGACTACTTACTAGCAACAAATAACTATTCACTATGTGTTTAGACATTGTGTCTCCTGTTATTAGTAATGACGTGATATTGATGTAGACAACTGATTGTCTCATAGTCCTTGAAGCAGTAAATGATACAGTTAAGATTAACTTAACTAAAACTTTAGATATGTAGACTTTTTCTAACAAAAATAATGAAGAATGCATAATTGTCCAGCAGTCGGGTGTGATGTTTCTTCAAGGTCCAGTAATATAGATTTGTAAAATAAGGCAAATTTGCGATTTGACGTAACCTATATCAATTTTCTATGTAGATATATATTAGGGTGGTTTAATTATCTTGTACTGCTCATCTTAAGTATTTGTATAATACATGTCGTAATAATAAAGAAACATACGATCTAGCATTTCCAAAAGCTATATTTCCGTAACTGTCTGGATAAGATCCCTCTAAAATTGGGCAGTAGTTCGTAGGTGATGAAATCACTACTTACAAGGGGACCACCTGTACATACTTAACAAAGCCTAAACAATGCATTTCATAATTTCGTTTTTTGTATGAAATATCCTCAAATAGGGTCAATCGCCACCAAATCGTTTGCCGCGGTCTAGTAAAATGGGTTCCCCTGAGATGGTTATATAAAGTTTTATGAGTACCCAGAAAAAAATTTATTTGCAAAACTGATACGTCTGTGAGTTTTCCATAATCGGCTATATGATAGATTTGCATCTATATTTGCATATATATTTCATGAATAAGAATACGCACCTCGTATGTAGGGTGCACGGATCAAAAAAATTTTGACGTCCTCAAATTGTCTTCAACTTTTTTTTTAGTGTGCAACATTTTACACTATACTAACACTTAGAGATTTAAAATGAGCAAAGTTTTCAATTTAGTGGCCCCATTTTTGATATATTTGGTGTAAGACGGTTAACATACAATTATGGCGAGGACTAAAAAAGTTTTGTAAAAAGACATTTTTCAGTATTCAAATTCTCATCACTCTCAAACAATTTATCACCCACAACAATTTCTTACATTAGGTTGATGCCTTCTTATTTATCACAAATCAGTGTTAATACAATATAAAATAAACCGCCCTATTACAGACTTAGATATGTATGTGTTTGTCTATGTTAGTAATAAAAACAAATTTATATTTATTTATTTGCTCTGCATTATTTTTCTGTCTAATGTACAAAATTTTCCCCAGAATGTGTTACTGAAAATGAATACCAAATTGGCACCGACGTTGTTTTCTTCGGACAAATGTGAATGAACAAGACAATTTTGCCACATTTTGTAAAGAACAGAATCACTCAGAATCTTTCAATTGAATCAACGGCAGCAATTCCATATAACTTAATCTTTAGAAATAATATAACAAGCTTTGAGTTAAGCTAAACCACTTTGAATTTGAATTTATTTTGTATGAAAATTAAGATGGAAAACTATAAGACTGTAACATTGTAAAGCGACCACATTAGATTTTTTAATACAAATTTCAAACAAGGCATGATTATAAAACTGGAACAATGTGTAGAGACCAGATTAGATTTTTTAATACAAAAGTCATAGAAAATTCATTTGACATTATTCATATTTTTCTATGGTTTCTACTTACTGACATTAGCAAATTTATATCACTTGGTGGTAAAGTGTTTACTCTCTTGTTTATTTATGTGATCAGGTCGTCGTTACACCTGTGTTGTTGGTTAACAAAACTGTTTTATCGACCATATAAAATTGGCGGTTCCTACATTTCAAATTGTTTGCCCGTGTTGGCATCTCTTTCGCACTTATTTGTCCAGTGCCGTTAGTGAGGGTTTATTGTTTGCACAGCTGATACAAATCTCACCTAACGACTTGAAGGGTTTCACATAACGTCCAGCCATGTAGGTCATAGAAGCCAAGGCACAATTACCATGAAATTAACACGCACTTCCCTTCTTTTCAAGCAAGTAACGTATCTTTTTACGCAGTAAGCCAGGACATGTGTAAATGTATAGTTGCAAACATGTATTTACCCTCCGCTACCTGAATTATGAGTGGATTAATATGAAAACATTTGTGAAATGTTTTCATGTCCATCCCCCCTAAGGACTAAGTAAATTGTTTGCTTTGTTTGTGTAAAGACTTTCAAGCTGTTATAACTGGTATACAATATTTGGTTGGCCGCATGTATTTGAGCTGCTTGAGCGCTGCTCTTGAGTGAATATGTTAATAGTTTCATTGAAAGCATTTCCTGTAAACAAGTAATAGTAATGGTTTGCTGGAAATCTGTACGCACTGTATCGGAAAATTATTTTCTTACTGTGCTCTCTGTTTAAGGATATTTGAGAGCTAGTAAGAGAAAAAAGTTAAAATTAAATATATTTACGAAAGAAAGTTTCAGTAGGGAAAACCTACTTACAAATACCCTAATCCTCAGTAAATCATAAAATTTTCTAGTATATTGATATTATTACTCGATTTCTAAAGTAGGCGGAGGGGTACATTTGTATGGGAGGTAGCAGAAGGAATATGTCAAATAGTTAGGTTTTCTGAGGATTTGCCTCCTATCACAAGATAAATTAAACGACCGATTTTCATTACCCACCAAGTGTCCGTTCGGGAGTTATATTAATTTTCCAAAAATAGGTCATTTTGTATGAGAGGTACCAGAAGGCGTAAACCGATATAGGCTATATTTATTTCTGAGTCCAATTTTCATAAGCAAACATCTTACGCAAAATTTGAGTGAATTCAGTGTACTTACAAAAAAATATGTATGTAAAACTATGAAGGTCAATTCGGTCATTTGTATGGGATGTACCAGAAGGGGTGTGGCAAAGGTTTGGCTTTTCTTAGAGTTTGCCAATTTAATGAACTGACCAAATTCAAATATCTGTTCGTTTGGAAGTTTTGAAAGAAATATAAAATATCTCAAAATAGGTAATTTTGTATGGGAGGTACCAGAAGGAGTGGGGATATTCTGCCCATTTGCAATCCCATTAGTTTGTTTTGAAAAATATTAATACTGGTAAATTTTCATAACGATCCAATAAGATTTAAGGTTATCCTGCTCACCAGCCAGCCAGACAGACGGATATAGCTCAATCGTCTTTAAAAGTCCCGAAACGAATTTTGTCTTACGGTACTTGGGGTCTAACTCGTCTTTTTTAATGCGTAACACTTTTTTTCGTATCAAATCATATATACCCTCATCCCTAAGGGTGATGGTATAAAAACTTACATTTCAAAATTGTTATTGGCTCGATTTTTCTGTGATATATTACTGACAACTCTATTGAATTATATGAAATTATCTCAAAGGACGCGCCCACCTCCAATATATCCTGTAATGGATTAAACTTATATTTTCCAAAATTGTTGTTGGAATTTAACCAAATTTGCCTCAATTTGTCTCTGATGTGTTTCTGACCACTGTGTTGAATTATATCAAATTATTTCGAAGAACACACCCACCTCCCACATATCCTGAATGGAAAAAACTTATATTTTCCTATATTTTCCAAAACGAGATACATTCACAAAATGCTGAGAATAAAAGCGAAACGCCATAACCGATTTTCATGATCTACCTTTCATTTTGTTCATAGGTTATGTGACATTACGTGAAAGTAGTAAAACATACCACTTTTTTTCCTTTTCGGATTTTTTATTATTTTTTATACCCTTCGGCTACGGGTAGGAGGAGAGATTCATGACTTATTTGAGCCATCTCTGTCTGTCTGTCCGGCTGGTATGGACGATAACTTTCTTAAGACGAAACCAATTGTTTTGGAACTTTATATGGATTATTATTTCTCTAAAACTACTTACGGTATTGTATATAGGCTACATGGCCACGGAACTTCTGGTACCTCCCATTCATACATATGTACTATTCCGCCCACTTACGTAACCGACTAATAATATCAAAACATCCAACGTGATCGTGGCCAAATTCTGTACTTAGTGAAACTATAGCAGAATAAAGTTTTGGAGAAAAAACTAGAAGTCTACCCACGCCGCATCTGGCACCTCCTACACAAATATATCTCCTACATTCCGCCCACTTTAAATATCGAGTAATATTATCAATATATCCAACGCGATCGTGTCCAAATTCTATACACATTAAGTTTTAGAGAAAACACTGAAAGTCTAGTCAGGCACCTTCTGGTACCTCCCATACATATGTACTACTCCGCCCACTTTAGAGATGGAGTAATAATATCAATACATCCAACGCGATAGTACCCAAATTTAGTAATGCTAAAGCAGGATAAAGTTTTCGAGAAAAAATATGGAAGTCTAGCCACGCTTCTGGTACATCCCATACAAATGTATTACTCCGCCTACTTTAGAAGTTGAGTAATAATATTTATATACTAGAATATTTTAGGTTTTATTGAAGGTGTGGGTATATTTTAGTCGGGTTTCCCAACTGAAACTTTCTTACTGGTTTTTTTTAAGTCTTCAATTCAAACTCGACAGTTAAACAATATCATACATAGGGTTAGGTAAGGGAATTTGTTTTCTTTACTGGTTTTTATGATAGTTTGAAATTAAATTACTTTCTACTAATTGTTTTCTAATTGAAACAATTTTTTATTTAAATTTATTTATGACTTCAAATAATTTATCCATTTTTTTGAAATTCCACATATGAACATTAATTCCCCATTTCCCACTGAATGACTCATGCACGTTAAAATTTTCCATTAACCCTACGTACTTTCTCAAAACGTATTGAGTGACTTGTGTTGCCACTACTACCAATCAAACTATACCCGCTCCGCTTGTGTATGAAAGTGTTATACGCGGGAGAAGAGCGTTTTGTTGAAATTTTTCTGGTCTTGGTGGTGTTTAACCACGTTGTGTTAGAGCAAAAACAGCAACAACAACAACACCAAACTCAATTTCCAAATGTATCTTATGGATAATTTAGAGAAGTAGTAAACAGCAAACACTCTTCGACACTTGGTGGATGAGTGTAAACAAATAACCGAACTGAGTCAAAAACTTAACAGAAAAAGGGTGCGGTGGATGATGGCAATACTGATGATGATGA